>VZSV01000167.1:1325813-1348196 GCA_013398735.1 Nothocercus julius | reverse complement strand
AAAAAAAAAAAAAAAAGGCGCCATCAGCTATCAGAAAGGCAGTCTTAATTTTATCCTTTAAATAAGATGCAGGTAGAAGGTATCATCTGCAAGTATGGCACTTTTAACAACTTCTCTGTTACTCCAAATATTAAACTATATAACACCATACTTGGCAGCAGTATATAAAAGATTTTTGAAATGGTATATAATTTCCCATAGAATTGCTAGCCTAAGGAAATCTTTAAAGGGGTACACAGTGAGGGCGGAGAGAAGGGAACCAGCACTATAAACTGCTTGTTCTTACACTCTTCTGTGCCAGCTCATCAGCCAGCTGCTCGTTGGCTCTAGCCTTGTCCTCCACTTCTTGGGATTTCTGGTCATAGTTGACCGCTAATTCTTCGAGGGCTTGAAGGACCTCCTTCACCTCATCTTTTGCAGCTTCATTCTCAATCTGAAGACGAGTCAACTCCTCTTGAATCTTCTCATAATCTCTCCTAGTGGAGGCCAAAAGCTGGAAACAAAAGCCACATAGCACAGGTGCATAAATCTTCCAAGTACTTTAGTACTTCAAAGTACTTCCCACTCAGTTGTAAGTCAAGACTTACAATTTTAAAGAGGGCAAAAAACAGATGGCAAGTGAGCACGAGTGCAAGAGAGAAGAAATCCTGCTGTTGTACCAGAAACTGTATCAGTTTCAGCACAAGCAGATTTGAAGCAAGCAAAAAAGAGCCTGAACTTCAGTGAAAAGAAAAGTTCTAATCAAATCCTATTACGACACAGGGAAGAGGCATAGAAGCTTATTTTGAGCAGTATCGTAAGTACCAAAGCAATTTTCTACCCTCAACCCAATTTTGCAACTAGGCCAAAAAACAAAACACAAACTCCTAATCCCAGTTTTGAAGTGAGCCAAGTAAAAAGGGTCTCGGAGCCAGTCCCAAATAGCTTGTAAGAGAGCCAATGATATCTGCTTTAAGTTGTCACCTGAAACATGGTGCTGAAGACAGACTGGCTGCTCATATTTGCTGAAGCAAACCATTAACCAAAAAATAAAACACAGAGCATGCACATACTGGTGATTGTTTCCAATTTGTAAGAGTTATTACATTTACTCTTTGCATGCTAGTAAGGGAAATGGTCATATCTTAGGGGCAGCAAAGACTGAGAGGTCAGCTGCATGGCGCTCTCCTCTGCCCTCCTGCCACCGCAGCTTTAAAATTGACAATAGAAAAAAACAAATAAAAAAGGTTACATAACAGCATTTATTATATGCTGTTATGCTTACGAGAATAATTACAAAATCAGGACTTACTGCTTTAGAATTTATGTTTTTAAGCAATGTAACCGATAAAACCTAGTCACAGCACATATGAGACAAGAAAGGATTTAGGCTCAAGGGTAATCCTAAAAGCAAAGGGAGAGGGAAGCAAACGAGCTTGCTTGTGAACACTGGCACATTCCCAAAGATGTGAGGGAAATTTATTTAGCTGGTAATACTGCAGCCTCAGAAGCGCACTCCAGCTACAAAAAAAACCTACTGGATTGCCAGAGCCAGATGGCATGTAAATATTTAAACAACAAAATAGCCTAAAATAATCTCTCTACTAAACACAGATGGAATTATTATTTAGATTTACTTAAGAAAAATCTCTGTGCATGCATTATGGTGACACCAAGCATAGGGAAGTGTCAGGTACCACCCAGAGCACAAACAGCTCCCCAGGGGATTCTCAATGCCATAATGCTGGAAAGGATTCCCCGCCTTGCGGAGGCTCTTCCTAACACAACAGAGACCATCATAAGCAAAGGAACGGCACCTAGTGCTGATGGCTGGAGTGGGGAGGGAAGGGGGGACCTCCCCACCCAGAGCTGTTTCTGAGGCATTTCCCTGCTCCCTGCTTTGCCAAGTGGGTGCATCTGTGAATGCTCACGGGGGCCAAAGGGAGGAATGGATTTTGTTAGAAAACAAATGTGTGAAACCAAGAGCAGGCAAGGAAGATTCAGAATTTCCATGGAAACATCTGGGCAAAAACACAGCCAGTGGTGAAAAGGAATCAAAAGGCACCGGTATCAGTGCAATGCCATCTGTGACAGGCCTTATATTTACAGTTAATCTGCTGGCTTAATCAACCAGAAAAAAGTGCTCTGGCTAATTAGTGGGAAGCGGCGTGAGGCAGCTGCTGGGTAGCATGTGCATTGCAGAGTTACCCAGGAGCCAGCCAGGGAGCAGGGAGCTCCCTCCTACAGCACTGGTGTTCGCACGCGCAGGACGGAGCCTTGAAAAAACTGAGTCCCATGAAGGGGAAAAATAAGAATATTGCATCAGTTTTCACAGGTAACAGGTACACAGATTTACCAGGTAAATCTGTAAATCCTCTAGGCAAAATATTTAAGCCCAGTGGCAGAGAGTTCAGTTACACAAAGCTAGGACACGCGCAAAACGGGGAAAGAGTAAGGCCTGGAGTAGAGACCCCTGAAAACCGGGGGCAGTTATTGGCAGTACCAATAAGTGATTTTTCAGTCTCGTCTACTTCTTTTGGTAATATTGTCTTAAATCACCCAAAACAAAATAATGGGCATTGGTAACTTCTTGCAAACTGCATTTTTTATATTGTCAAACTAGGAAGCCTCTTAGCTAGTATTAGTAGCACAGATTTGCAGTATGTGGGTACCTGGGAGGATACAGCATACCGGAAAACAATATTTTGGAGGGTGGGGTGGTGAAAAACACAGGCCAAACTCCTACCTTGGCACTTCATCTCCAGCTTTACCTCTCAGCAGGCCGGTCTGCTACTGTAAGGAGTTATCAAGGCTTCGTGCCCTTGAGAGGATCAAATTAAGTTTAAATCTAACTGTCACAGAGGGTGCTCTTAGCAAGGGAGATTAGCCAGTTAACATGACCACTGCTAGTCAACAATTATCACACACTCACTAAACAAGAGACCCATAAGCAAAATAAAAATGTTTATGTTCCTTTTACCTCTTCTTGATCCAACATTTGTTGTTTCAGCTTTTCAGCCAATTGGCTCTGCTGGTTGATCTCATCATCCTGCAGTGAAATAAGGTACGTTGGGTTTAGTTTCATTTCATAGTTCTGCTTTGATCACTTATTTCCCCTTTCCAGGGGAGCAAACAAATAGCACAACCCAAACCATGCGGATTGAGGGAGGCAGGGGAAGAAACCCACAGAGCTACAGAGTAAGAGCAGAGCAGAGATGACTACAGCCCAGCAGATGTGCCCCAGCAGTACACAAGACACTGAGGTGTTAGTAATTACACTGCATAACTTGCACAAGCTCAGAAGACTTTTCCAATACATGTTTACATCCAGTCCTTCCCTTTTCATATTAAGGGTTCCCAAACCTTGAAAATAACAGTACTAGAAGAAATTACTTTTATAGGGTATGATCTGTCCACTGCTTCTCTATAGGTGCTTAACTTTGAACATATGTGTAACAGTCATTATGTACATATGCTTTCACACACCCACACACGCTCACTCTGTCCTCTAATTTCAATGGAAGATGAAAGATGATTAGAGACTAACTTACTAATTAAAAAAATATGACCAGCTCTGAACTGCATTAATGAAAGAGGAAGCTGAAACCCAAACATACAATTTGGGCACCTCATCTGTTAAATTAGTATCTTTCCTCCTCTGCCAAAGACCTTCATGGAAATAGACCCTGGTAATGTATAGCCAGGCATCCTATTTTATTGGCATTCCAACGTCACAGTGAAGAAAACATCCTCAGGCTTCAGAGCTGTTCTCAGACACAGAAGTGAAACCGCCCGCTCCCTGTGCGGATGCTTCCTCCAAAAAGGCACAGGGGCTGACAGAGGTGCCCACCTCTGCTCGCACGCGGATGCGGACACAGATCCTCCCCGGCAGCGCCTCGCCAAGCCCAAGCGGTTGCTTCCACATCCTCCCAGAGCCAAATGACACATTGTTCCCTTGCAAGCATCTAATAGATTGATTCCCCAAAGCAAAGCTAGCTATCAAGTAGTAGTACTGCAGTAAGGTACCAAATTACGGATTCCCATGTTCTCTAGGGTAAAACTCAAACCTGCTCTTAGTTCCTCCGAGGCTAATGTAGTCTTTACTACTACTGACAAGGCAGGTGAAAGAATGACTGACCTTTTTTTTTTTTTATTTACATCAGCCTCTAGAAGATATTGGGAGCTACAGGGAACATAGTCTCTGCTAGGCAAAAGCTGCAATTTTCTTAAGGAACTCAACTGTTATTTTGAATGCCATTGACACGCTGAGATGCTAATGACAAGTGTTCAATACATTCATTGCTGATAGCTTTTCTATAAGCGCCAGTAACATATTTCAAGTTGTAGTAATCAAAAAAGCCATTTGTGTCTACAACACCCAGACTTTACATAACTTTCACAGCTAGGAGCAGATGAACAGAAGAGACCCAAAAGGTGGTTTATATCTTTTCTTTAAAGTTCTGACATGCAATGAATATTAAGATACAGTCTTCCTTTTCTTCCCCCTCTTATAAGTTTAGATGACACGACAGTTAGCTATGCAGGTATGGTGTTTACAAAAATCACTTAAGAAAAGGAGGGTTAAAAAGTTTGTATCAGGCCCTTAAACCAAAGGGGAACCTATCACTGATTTCAGGGAGCACAGTAACAAACCACCCCTGCAGAGGGAATGGCAGTGGATAACTGATGTGATAGGACAACATCCAACTTGATGCAGTAGCAGTATCCTGAATTTAGGGAATTTTTGAGTTCCTGGGGCTCAGAAAATACAGTGCCCCAAAATCTATGGCTCCCACACAAATCCTGCGAGCAAAATACCCTACACTGCATGCTACAAATCTGTCACAGATTTGAAGTTTCTCATGTAAATCATCATATGCAAGGAGTTAGAAACGAAAAATTTCTCTGCAATAAAATGTTTTCGAAACATTTCTGATAGCTATATAGGTAATGGAAAGTTTAGCTGAGACACTGTTCAAGGACAGAGGCAGGGTAGTACTGCGCTGGTTTAAGGTGCTGCTGCTACCACCTATCTGCTTGGTCTCCAGGGGCTCAGCAGTCCCCTGAGAGGCAGAAGAGCTGAAGCAGCCTCTGAGCTGCAGCCACTTCATTTCGCACCAAGATGCGCACCCCATTCTCAGCAGCCTCCAGCAGATCAACAGTGGGGACAACAGTGAGGGCAACAGTGGGGAAAAACCACATTGCTATCTCGATATCCTGCTTGAGCCTTGTGGGCAATGCCCTTCAGGGTGCTCGCAACCTGGCAGGAGAACAAAGAGCAGCTCAAACACACAACCAGGACACAATACTAGTAAAACGTGAGACACACCCACCCATTTTGGCTTAGGTTTCAGTTCACATTACACAAAGTCAATGAAGTCAAAATGAGTGTTCACACCTTATCATCCAGCTGTCTGTAGAGACTGGCAATCTCCTCATCATATTTCTGTTTCTCCTCTGTCGAGATGCTGGCAACAACTGGCGTGATATTGTCAATAATTGGGGTGTTATCACAAGGCTCCAGGTTCTTCTGATCCTTCGCGCTGATCTGCTCGTCTTCAGGCACAGCTTCTCCTGCAAACACACAACCCAGGTCATCACAACCCAGTCTGAAACACGGACAGCCCAGGACAGACCTTGGCTGCTGCTCACAGGCCCTCAGGAAAGCCAAGAAGGGATGTCTGTTTTGACACTGTGATGCAGCCACAGGCCTGCTGTCCAGTACAGAACAGGCAACTGCTGTAAATAAAGGCAATAAAGTTAGGTACAGAAATTAGGTAAAGATGACCATGCAGTCCCTACAGTTAGAAAACACACAAAATGTGCAACAGTTCTAACATTTGACATTAACAAGCCTGAACTCCTGATTTCCCCCCCTCCCCTTTCATTTGAGCGCTTTATGGATGGGATTAGCTCCACGGATTAACATAAGTGTAAATAAGAACAAAAGTCAGTGTTTCAGCCTAAATCCCACAGGCAATTAAATGTTCCTTCCTCTGAAGGCTTTGGATGCCTTATCAACTCTGCCCCCACACTGAGCCGCTCAGGGATCAGCGCAACGAGCAGACAGCTGCATTTAAAACAATCCTCACGTCCTGCCTTGTCACATCTAGAATTAAACAGCACAGACCAATTGGCAGATGTTGCCTATGCAGATCAGACAGGGCGCTATCCCTACACGTTTTCTTTCTCAATAATTTCCTCCGAGGAATATTTTCAATAACCTAAGTGCATTCCAATTACCAGCGTGCTGCAGCTCAGTGAAGAGGGACAGGCAAGTTGCTCATGCCAGAAATTGAATCTACATTCATTAGAGGATAGTGTGAGGTGCCGAATGCCACTCGCAGTGCTCAGGGCGGGGACACAGTTCTGTCCTACCCATCTGCAGACGTCCCCAGCTACCACCTATTTCTATGGAAAGCTGCAGTATTTTGGTCCTGTAAATACCACCATTCCTCTTGCCAAAGCTATGTGGGCTCTATTTATCATACTGGCAGGAAAACAAGTAAAAAGGGTATATATCAAAAACAAAAAGGCAGACTAAATCAGGCCTGAAAGCAAAAGAAAACAGAACAAAACAGGGCATGAAAGAGCATGATCAATGAATTGTAGTTTTTTTTTTTTTTTTTCTTCAGGCTTGAAACACGAGAACAGTAACTTCAAATCAAGAGCTATATCCTCTACAAAAGTACTAAACTCAAAAATACTCTCTGCCCTGTTACTAGGGGCTTAAAGTCATTTTAGGTTATTAATGAGAAAAACATAAATTGAATTTTCACTGTCGCACTCCACTCGAGCAGAAGAGCAAAGGTGGGCTCCTTTGGATCTCGGGAATTTGTGGACATGGCAATGCTGCTCACCGGTGGACAATGCTTCAGTAACCTCAAAAAAAATCTTAAAGTTGTCATTTCACTGTTGTATTTTGCCTAACTCAGAAACTTTCCAACTTGCATATATGAAAGGAGGCAGAGAGCCTAAGTTTGATACAAACACCTGGATGACAACACCATAAACTCTAAAACACTGCACAAATTTTGTATTTCAATACAAGTCTGCTGAATTCTTACTTCAATGAAAACTAGGCATACCTGTTTTCTACTACAAATTTATTTTGTATTTTATTTTCAAAGTTTACAGAATAAGTTATACTTATGCATTTATGCATCTGTTTTGTATATTGTTTTCTAGATGTAATTTTGACTGCGGTTTCATTTGGAAAGAGCTGTGCTCTTACCCCAGATAATGCTGTTTTATAAGGTCAGAAAGAAATCAATAGCATTTTGAATATACTTAACATAATGCTTGGCAACGCTAATGAAGAGAAGAGGAGGGATGTGTATTTAGACAAAACAATAGGAACAGCGTGGTACAAGGCCTGCTTGCACAGCATATAGCCATGCATCCGTAGGGTCTTTTCTAAAAAGGAAAAACAAAGAGAAAGCCACTATGTTTCTAGAATGGGAAGGATATTAAAGCAGCCACATTCAGTAAGCGCAGCGAAACATGCCGAGCATTAAAGCATTACTGAATTCCCAGCACTCCGCAAAACCAACAGCAGACAGACTGTTTCCATAGCAATTTTACTACGCTGAAAGAGAAATATTCCCTGTGCTAAAGTGGTCCAAGTCTCCAGAGAAAGGCACCGAAAGCAAGTGCTAGGTAACTACCTAACATGAAAGGCAAGGAAACCAATGTGGGGGGAGTATTAGCTGAAAGGAGAAAATAATTTTTTGGTCTCGTAAAGGGCAGGTGTTACCCGTTCAGTACGCACAGCAGATGCATCACCCATGGTGTTCAAAATCGGACTTAACTGTCCAACACAATCTGTGACTAGGTACCCAGAGATTACCACATCAAGGGGTCACGAATACATGTTTACTACCCACGTGGTTACTGCACAGTTTTGCAGCACAGTATCTTGTCTGGGGGCTCTCTAATTGAGGACACATCCCCATTGCATTTTGCAGTACCTACCATTTCTCCACCTGTTCAGCTCCAGCTCTAGATGCTGTATAACATTCTTTAGACTCTTGTTCTTGTCTTTTTCTTTCTCATACTTTTTTTTCCATTCTTCTGCTGTCAGCTCCAGATTCACAGAGACTGTGTTCTTAATAGTCTTAGCTCTGGGTAGCAAACATAAAAGCTATCAGTTGCTTTGCAGCTTTTATTTCAATGCAACAGGAGGGATTAAGAAGTTTTTCAATACTACAAAGCTAAATCACTAAGAATTTGCAATTTGTTTTCTAAAGTGGAATGCCACAATTCAATTCTCTCTCAAAATCTCAGTAGTTTTTAGGCTTTCAAGCCTAAAAAGTTCTTTCTATACCAAAATCCAACAGCCATTCACCAGTCAGAATCACTCTGTTTCCTGAGATTTCCATCCGTTTTCATTAGAAATTAAATGCTCTCTAAGTATTTGGTTATTTTCCTATTTGTTTCAGCTAACATCCTAGTCCTCAATAAGGAACATCTTACAAGTAAGGATAAAGACATTCCTCCCCTTAGAAAGGTGTTAATTCTTTTTAGCACACAAATTGGTTGTTTTTAACTTCATGGAGGGCATGTACTGCACATAAATTCACTATTCTGCTGTTCTCATTAGTAATATCACTCCGTCAAAGCTCTGCCAGCCAGGATATGCTGAGTCAGTTGCTAAACTGATTTGCCTTCCAAACAGCAATTGAAAGACTGATCACTGGAAAGAAAAATGAAGCCAGAAGAGATGTAGACTGAAGTGGCATGGAAACTGGACACACTTCCTTCCACACATATGCATAGACGTTCCCACTGGGTTTATACAGTAAATAGCAGAAGCAACCTCCTTTGTGATTCCAGAGAATCACAAACAACCCACCCCAACAAAACAAAAGCAAGAAAAAAACTGAAGTAACCCACATTATCTTCAATCTGAACTGCTACATTTCATTGCTTCATCCTGTGTTCACTATACAAATGTGAATTTAAAAAAAATGGCAATTTTTAATTTGACTATGTTAGCAACTATCTCCTCCTTTTATAGCCCCTTCTCATAAAAACTTACTGAAGAGATCTCCATACGAGGAAGGAATTCCTTCCTGTGAGGGTGCCAGAGCCCTGGCACAGGCTGCCCAGAGAGGCTGTGGAGGCTCCTTCTCTGGAGATCTTCCAAACCCGCCTGGCTGCCACCCTGTGCCCCGTGCTCTGGGTGTCCCTGCTGGAGCAGGGGGTTGGACTAGGTGATCTCCAGAGGTCCCTTCTAACCTCAACCATTCTCTGAGTCTGTGAGTTCTGAGCGGTTCCCCTTGGGAGTTTTTCTCTGCAAGCTTTTGTTCTAAGGGAGTAGTTCATGGTTGCACAGGGAAGAAAACATTACAGTAAGCAAAGAACAGAGAGATTCATGCTTTGAACAGCTCCCTGGCTTACAGGTCCTTCCCTGCCTTCTAGAAACCCCAGCCAAAGTCAAAGACAAGTTAAGACCATTTCTGGCAATAATAGCTGGGGAAAGAGCACAAAGAATTGTTATCTAGCCTAATGATGACCAAGACTCACCGCTGCCCAAACATTAACGTAGACTTTGTTTCTGCTTCATTGAAAATCGATGGAGAACAACAGATGACAATGGTGGTTCTGCAGTTTCCACCAAGGGAATCCTGAAGTATTCGGGTCATTTTGCTGTCTCGGTATGGAACATGGGTTTTCTAAGCAAAATAGAAATCAGATACAATACCATTACTTTTTAAAAAAAAANTTCCCTCATTGTAAGTCTACAGTGACAGACTTATTGCGTTTGGAAGCATATAATTCTGCAGTGTAATTCTTTCGATTGTGCTAAGATGTACTGCACTGGATAAGCACTCAAGTGAAAACACTGAGAATTTGTTTCTTTATATTTAGTAGAGTAGCAAAAGTGTCACTGGTTTATGGTAGGAAAGCAAATACTTTCTTTGCCCTGAATTGAACTGTTAGCTTATTCCTTATGCGCATGGTAAAGAAACAGATAAACAGTCATTCTTAAATAGCACAAAACAGGATTACTTACAGTTCCTTCTGCCAAGGCAGATATCACGTTGCCTAATGCAGACAAAGACTTATTGATATTTTTAGCTTCATCAAGAACAGCACCCTCCGCTCCAGTTTTGCTGACCTGCCAGAGAGAACACCCCATGGTCAGGCTGAGCCACGGAGCAAGAGCTTGGACAGAGACAGCTACAGCACAAACGGGGACAGTGCAACAATCCACACACTTGAGAAATAAAACAAATGTCTCCCCAGCATGAAATGGGGAGATTTTTTTTAATATGCAGCTTTCTGTTAGTGGAATTCTTCCAGTTTTCTTCCAGTTTTCGAGCAGGTCCACCTATACACCCCTACTTCAATAGAATAAAAAGCAGTTAAGTCTGTGTTCTCTTGTGAGGAGCCTAGAGGCCACGTTAAGAGCAGACTCTCCACGCAGACAGGGGACTTGCAAATGGCATCATTTGCAAATATGCCTCCCAACAAGTACTTTGGCATTGCATTTTGCCTTCATGGACCAGAAACGTTGGGACAGTGAAAGCATGGCTGTACTCATAGCGCCTGCAAGGTTTGCTGTTCTACAGACGGGAGCCGAGGCAGCCAGCGCGAGGCTCGGGGTCCCGGGAGAGCACTGAAGATCCACAGCCTCTGCTCCCTCTTCCCACCCCATCCTGCCCGGGGGGGGGGAAGGCAGGGCAAGCAGCGTTTGTGCAAAGTATAGCACAAAACCATGTATTATTCCGTATGCTGAAACTAGACTATTGCACTTTCCTCTAAAACACACACATGACAAGAAAGGCAACATAACAGCACATTTTAAGAAAACAATCTATCAAGGAAATCCTTATTTCAGGTGTTCAGTGGAATTCCCAAGCCAACACAATGAGTTGCAAAACTGCAGGTTCCAGCAAAGAACAGAATCTGACCCATCTTCTAAATACTACTAACCGCTTTTCATTTAACATTTTAAACAGAAAACCAATGGGATAAACTACTACGGTGAATGTCTTCCACATTCTACCAATGACTTAACTATTGCATCCCAACAAACATTTTCGAAGCGTGCACAGCCTATTGAACAAAATCATTTATTTTACCTTCTCATTTTCAGAAAGAATTGAAATTTACCATCACAATGGAAGACATCTATTCTGTTTTATTAGGAATAATTGTTTACACATTTTGAAATGCATAGTAGTTAGCAAAGATCCACTTCAAATGACAGCATTTAATTTTATTTTATTTCCAGTGAACGAGTTTTGAACATCCACAAGATATTAAAACCTTAACTGGGAAACAGTTACTTTTTTTTCATTGCACTAGCATTCTAGACCATTACTTTTGTGATAAACAGACACAAGTTCTTTTCTGATTAGTATTTTTCCATAATGGAAAGCAGAAACAGACACTCTTAATTGTAGTGACTTTCAGAGGCTTCAGATAGATTTCAACTGTGTAACTGAACATGAACTGCGGTTATTTCATTGAGCCAGGAGATGAAATAAATACAGGAGTCCTAGGAACAGCATATGTCTGAACACAAACAAATAACAGTCTGTAACAGTAATTTCATAAATTATGTAATTTTTTTTTTTTTTTTTAAATGAAACCCAAAACTCCATGTGAAACTACTTGAAAGTACCCTGGTTCCACTTCATTATACTACAGATTTTCTTTTTGCATTTCATACCATCAAACAGTTCTGATCAGTTCCCTTTTACCAACTAACTTTAAAGAAGAAGAAAAAAAACAAAAAAAAACAAACAAACAAAAAAAAAGGCATGCCAACAACAACATTCCAGATAAGACTCCTGTAAAACCTGGTAATTCTTCTTAGTTTGGTTTTACAGCAACACACACACTCGTACATTCAGTGGATTGATCCCATTAACACCTCCAAGAGCAGCTTAGGAAAAAAGCAAAATTACCTTCTCGCTGCCAGCCAAGTCCACCAGGTAAAGCTTTCCACTGAGTTTCTTCTCAGTCTCCACATTCTCTTGCTTAATATTAATGAGGAAGATACTGTGACTTCTAGAGCTGTGTTCATTCATATCTGCAGAGCAATCACATTTTAAATGTCTTGTTTAAATGCTTTCAAACCTGCCAAAAAATTATTTCACCATAACAAGCCTATCACTAATGAACTCAAAACAGAGTCCACTTATAACTGTACTGCGAGCAGAGTCTGCACCAAGAGTTGCAGCTCTGCACACCTTGGAATGAGCCCTTTCTTTTTCCCCCAAAACATGAACAGTTTAAACAGATTCATGTTAAATGGCATTTTTGGAAAAAAGTTAAGGCTTCCCCTCTCCCTCTCCCCCCATTTTATTTGGAAAATAAAATGACCAAAATTTGAGAGTGGGGCAGGGAGGGAAAAAAAAAAAAAAAAAGAGGCATGGTGGTGTCAAGTATAATAAAATTTCATTTCATGGGTACAAGCAGAAATAAAGGTTTCTGTTTGTTAAGAAGGACACACTGAACACACAAAATCTATCTATGATACAACTGATGAACAGAAGCTATTTAAAACCTAGACCTGCAATTAGTAATTTAGATCAGCAGCCTGGACTGAGATTGATTTTTTTTTTTTTTTTTTTTTTTTTTTTTTGAGTTGAGCTGAGCAAGAGAATTTAAAGAAGTGCAAAGCAATAAAAATATTGAGCCTTGCCAAATTTTAGGATATATTTTCATCAAAAGCTTATCATTTACACTAGTGTTCCAGAGTGATTTTTATTGCTTCTGTAGGTGTAAAAAACAAACAAACAAACCCCTCCTTCACCCATACAACAAACACAGCTACAGTGTCAGCTTCTCAGCTCAGAATTTCTAAGCTCAGTGGTAACCACCTTATGCTTCAAGTTCCATGAAGTAGCAAAGAGAAAAAGCTTTTAAGTTTTAAGAAACAAGAAAATATTTTTTCCCTCTGTTTTCTTGGCTACCATCACCCTGCTGCCATCTTTCCCAATTCACAGTCTCAACTCCCTTTTTCTGCTCTATCTCCAAACCCTGTTTTTCTATTACAGTTGCAAATTGGCTTTTGGCCGCTCCTCGATCTCAGTCCTGGTAAAGTGCATTCTCTGTCGAACTTCTGTCTGAACTTTTGTGTGGCAAATGCTGCAGATAATACAACAGCAAGAGGTAGATTTGGGTACTTTTTGTTAAAAACAATAGCAAAAACCAAAGGAGTAAACCTTATTCAGGAAAGAAAGAGATAACATTTCTACTAGCATGGGAAGAAAGGCAAAGAAAAACAGAAACAATATAGTATTTATCACAGCAAAAAAAGGAAAGACATGGAAGAGAAAGGAGTTGCCAAGGGTATCACAAAAAATAAAAAGAAAAAAAAGAAAAAATATACAAGATTTGAGTTTTAAGTTGAACTTCTGCCAAGTGCACTGCTTGAATCTAATACATCTTGCAATATAAATTGGAAAACATGCCAGAGACACCTGCCCTTCTTATTACCGTAGAGCTAGCTAGGCTATATGCAGGCTGGCCACGGGCTGGAGGGAATTTTGTTTGTTTAGAAAGACTTGTTTGCTTTGGCATCGTTGGAGCTCAGCCCAAGCCACTGCCTCGCTGGGATAAGTCACAAGAGACAAACAGACAGAGTGTGATAACAGCAAAGAACAGGAGCTCATTCTGGAATAAAAGCAACTCCTCCGCAATCTTTGCTCATCATTCTGAGCAATGCACTCCTCTGCACTCTTGACTTGTAGCAAAGAGAAAAATGTACATATATAAATATATATATGCACAAATCTCTGTGTGTGTGTGTGTGATCAGTAATACATAATTTTGCAGCATCTACATTATGCGCAACATGAGAAATTTTGACTTTTAATACCTAGTGGCATCTGTTAAATTTGGGAGTTCTGAAAGCTGAAGCTATCAGTAAATATTATTTATTTTACAGCAGCGTCCTAGCATGCAGAACCATTGTGCTAGTCATTCTGGAGAGTTAAAATTTGTGCATCACTGCATCGTTCACCTAAGGATGTTAATGTTTGTGAGCATTAGTAATCAACAATTAGTAAGCAACTCTAAGCAATGCTTTGTAGACAGAAAAGCTTCCCTAGGTTACTTACTTGTAACAGCTACATGACGGTTAGCTTTCCCTTCATCAATGACATCCAAAACCTCCTCAGGACTAGACACAAATCTTTCTGTACATCCCTATAAAAATGCAAATTGAGCACAAAAGTTTAGTAAGCTATGGAATTCTTTCCCCCTTCTCCTCTGAATACATAGAACACTACTCAATGTATACTACTAAGGTTCACGTATGTTCATAGCAAGTACAATTTACATTCAAGAGAACAATTTAGGTGCAGGCACAGGAAGTCATGAAACAATTGACAACTGTTCCTAACCCAACAGACCTGTTCTCAAAATGTAAGATCACAGCACTGATGCAGCAAAACATTAAAAAAGAAACAAGCAAAAAAAAAAAAAAAAACCACACACACCCACAACCCTTTAAGATTTAAATTTCTTTCAGACCCAACATGAAATAGAAATATGAATACTTAAATCTTAACACCTGTACAACAAAACGTAAGTGTTTCAAGTCAGGAAAATAACGCAAGCATAAAGGATTCAAAGCCATTAATATTTCAAGAAACTCTTTATATACAGAGCCTAAAAGTACTTCAACATCCATGACTTTGAACACATGAGATGAATCACCTCAATCAGGATACGAACTGAGATCTGTACAGAAATGCATGTATTGAGCATCTGAGCAAGAACAAAAAAACAAGCATCAAAGTTTTTCTTGTACCTTAACGTACGGAACTCTGTTTTTATCTTCGTGCACAGCAAGGTTTGTTTTTGACACTAGGAAGAAAGATGCAGCTCATTACAAATACTGCACAAGTAATGATGTGTCAGCTAGAGGCATGACAGATAGTCTGAATGCATTAACTCTGTAGCTCAAGAGTGCAGTCACTTCCCTCTCCTTATTATCCATCATGGTTTCTGTTACATAAATTGGGGGGGGGTAGAGTGGGGGGATGTTCTTTAAAGCAAATTCTACAGCAAATTGTAAATATTCTTCTTTTCAGCTACAATTACACCCTAAGAACATGCATCACCAATAAGGATCAGACATGCAGGGTACACCAAAATTCAGTGGTGGTTTATAATGACTCAGGCCCTTCTGTAAAAATCTCTATACTCACTGATCGATAATCAAGCATCATAGAAGTAGGTGCACAAGAGCCGGAGAATCTACGACTTAAACTGCAACATTTTCTTTTGTAAATCCATTCACATAGCTTAAGCTTAAACCCTCTCAAAGCAAGAGAGTCAACACTAAGGGGAAAACAATTCACTACAATGAATGTGACACCATTTAGTCATGGAAGTGAAAGAAATGAAACACTCACCATCAAGCAGGTCCCTTATTTTGTCCAAGTAAATCTCAAAGTAGGAAACCTAAATAATTATAAACATTATGTAATTACACTTTGGTGATTTAAAAGTGGTTGTACTTTTGTTTCCATACTTGTCAAAATAAAAAGCACCAAACTAAAAAAAAAAAGACCCACTTCTCACATATTTTGAATTACAACTCTTCCATGTAAAGATGAAATGCAATGTAAAATGCATTTTGAATGATTTACATGTCACATTACCTGATCTTTCTCTCTCTATGATTCATGAGGAAAGCTTTACAAAAAGGCTGCACAAAGCTTATCTGCTGCACATTTTCTAAGACATGCAAAAGGGACAGAATATTGAGTATAGTATTATCAGTCCAGCATCACTAGTAGAGTATAATTTGACAACTGAAAAGGCACACAGATATTTAGCAGCACAAACCAGAGGGTTTAATCCCCTAGTTACATAAGCCTAAGCAATACACATTAAATGAAACTAAGTGAAGTGTATGTAAAGATCTTGAGGTCCAAGAGAGAAACCTGAAGAGAGACACTGTCCTTGAAGTAAAGAGAAAAAATGTTTAGGAGGAGGGAGAATGAATAACTCTACATAAAGGTTTTTCAATTCTGACCGAAGCAAACAGAAATGCACTAGGGGGATGGTACTTAAGTGCACTGTAAGTAATTTTTTTTCCCAGGGATTATTTACCTAGCCAGACAGCTAAATTCTAGAGATGATACAGGAAAAAATAAGTTACTTTTTTTTTTTTTTTTTTTTTTTTTTTTTTTTTGATGATTCAATATTCCTGCATGGCCACTGTCTTTAACATACAGATGTGTTTAGCTCTCGTGTGTTTTCTTCATCTGAGATCCATTTTCAAATCATCCCCTGGGCTAGCTTGCTTCAATAGTCTAGTTCACCCAGACTCATTTCGTGTGCTTTGTATTATCCTAGTAACATAGTGCTGAGGACCAACACACACTGCAGATGTCCCCCTCCCTGTTCTTAACGGCTCTCTAATAAAAGGAGGAGGGGAGGAAAAGAAAACAAAAAAGAAAAAAGAAAAAAAAATCACTCACAAAGGAGAAAAAATAAGATCACTCATTTTCAAAGTCGTCTTCATTATTAAAAGACTGACAGTTCGTTAAATTCCTGGTCTCAGTGACAGAACACGCATTTCTCTAGTTGACAGCTTCTTGTATAACCATTCACTCATTCATTGCTATTTAGGCAGCTTTTCTGTTACAATATTCAAAAGTGTCAACTACAATAGGAAACCACTGAAACAACTCGGTGCTGGCAGAATATGATTTATAAAGCGATAATCTGCTGCCCGGACAGGAATTTACTCTGCCTAGTGTCTAGCACAAAGGGTCCCCATCTGCTGGTATCAAAGCACTATCAGTAGAACAGCAAAAGCCATGGGAGGGTTTAACAGATGATGAAAACAAATTATTCTCACTCTTGCAGGAGTCATCGCTGTAAAATTTCAGAGATACCTCTTCTCGAGGAGCTCAGAATTTTACAATCCAAGATCATCTAAACTTTGTGCATGGCTTATTTTAATTTTGTGAAGATGCTTCTGTCTAATATTGCTTGAACACACGCTGCTTGAGAAGAGGCAATGCTCTCATTGCAAAAGCGATCTAGGACTTCCAGAAAGACAGTAACAGGTTCAGAGAGGTGTAAAACATGCTAGATTATGCTGGATTATTAGGAAAAAAGAAACTCAGGAGTATATTAAGGGCTTTAATGCAGCCTGTGGTGAAAAGTCACTCACCATTAACTTCTGGGCACAAGGCAAATCAGTCAGAGGGGCAAAGGAGCTGGATCCCATTTCACCAGGTCACAGCACAAAAAGAGCAAGTGTCTTCACACTGAGTTGCTGAGCACAGCTACTCAGCTTTACCAAAACTTTCTACTCATACAGAGTTTGTTTTGGCAGAGGGATGACAGAGCAGTTATACTTATTTTTCCTGCAATCTACCAGCTAATTTTACTGATGTCTGCTTAGGAACAAGCTGTGTCCTGGCTCCTGCTCTGCCAGCCTGGCTAGGAGACTGGAGGAGCGACCGGAATCAAAGGTCACTTCCAGGTTGCTTCCAGCGTATGTATGGGACCACAACAGGGATAGGGAAAAAAATGTTAGCTGTTCAAACTGACTTAGCTCACCACCTTCTGAAATCCGTATGTAAGCGCCTGAGAGAAATCTGATTTCTAAACATTCTTCTGTAAAAATGCCTAGAGGGAACTTCCTTCATTTCAAACGCTTGTATCACAGATGACCAATGGAAATAGAATATTGATATGCTGTTTGTATTAAGTGTCACCTGAACCAATATTTACGGTTATAACTAGAGGGGCTGTGGCACAGTCTTTTCAAGAAACTGCCTAAAGTTAAGGATGTTCTTACCATATTTCCGTACAGTGTTGGCTGCCCTGTGAGCTTTGGTGAAAGGTGACCAAAACCAGGCATCCCACTTGAGAAAGGCTACAGAGAAGCCTGAGATACAACCAAGCTGTTAATTCCAGCTGTTCTGCTGGGACTGTCATTGTAGCTGAAGTTAGAGCTAGAATAGGCCAGCCAACCTGAGCCAACAACACATCCAAAAATTCTGCCAAAGGGCCTTTCCTTAGGCTAATCAATCTATCAGATTTTTCAAGTAAGTATCCTCATTAACAGTTCTTGGAATTATAAAAAGGAAAAAAATCTGCAGCAAAACGCTATGAGAATCCAGATTTCACATCCAGCTCTGCTTTCCTTCATCTGATCCATTACGTAACACGCTATTCTGCATTTACCTTTATGTGAAACTCCAGGTTTTCATCCATGGAATAGATGTGATCAAAGATGTCATGTGCAATTCTTGGAATGATTCCCATGAGCTGAGGGTCGTGCAGCTTCCCCTGCAGACACAAAAGCAAACTGTCACTTGGGAAGGGCTGCTCAGGCACAGGAGAAGAGAGGGCCTCCTCCACACGGATCTCCGCGCAGCGGGCCCAAGAACATGCCCGCTGCTCCGCGGGGATTTGCTTGATCTGAGGGCACATCGGGGGAGGCAGAACCACTCTGCATGTTAGCGTTCCTCAGCCGAGGGAGGGCTTAGCTGCTGTGCCAGCTCCTGACTGTTGTGAAGCACTGCCGTCCTGCTGCTGTTTACAGTGCTGCTCCCCAATTTGAGAGAGATTAATAAACAAGAGCAAAACACAAGTAAGGGCCTGGTTCTCCTGGTTAAAAAGTCAGATGTTGGAAAAAAATGGCAAGAATTAAAGGTTTCAAAGCATTCAGATTCTCTTTCACCACTGTACCAGAAAGCTAGAGGGAACACTGGGTTGTGGGGATTTGGGGATTGGAGTAAAATATTTTGGTTTCAGCTTGCTGGGCCTCCTGCCAGACAGCCCTTTACAAACAGCCCTGCTTTCCAGACCAAGCAGCAGAGCCACCTTCCTCTACTCTTTGAGGAGCCGAACATGAAATAAAATCTATTTTCTGGCAGCATCACTTTTTAGCTGCATTCTTCTGGGCAAGCCAAGTATGTATAGGAAAGCTATCACTAAGAAATGAACAAAAATACAAACATGAAACAAAACCTTTTCTTCTGACTACAATATATGTTGTGTTATTAATTCCACACACTCTACGTAATTGCCTAAAAAATTTCACTGAGTAGCCATAAGACACCATCAGAATATAGCTAACCCTAAGATAAGATCTTCAAACCTCATTTAAGCATTATTGCCAATACTAAGCACAAAAAACATCCCACCACAAACATTGATAAGGAATTTTTCAAAATACAAAGGTAACCACACAATCCTAATCACGAGACATTTTTTTTTTTGATTTGTAACTTGTTCAGTAATTTTACTTGTAGATCAGAACAGTTTTAGCAAAATTGGAAGGAAGGCATACGAGCCAGTACGGCTTTCTCAAGATTATGCAGTTTTCTGACTGAGCAGTGGGAATCAGACTGCTAACTGCCTTCCCTGGAAAACAACACTCAGCTATAGCCAGACAATTGATATTATATTATAAATGCTATTAATTTTTGCAGTGGGAACGGTTAACTTCTGCATTTCATACAACACCCTGTTAAGCTTACCCAAAACTAAGAGATCTTACAATATGTACAATATGCTTTTTCTTCATACCATGAAAGTGAGAAAGAATAATGAAGAATTAAACTGGATCCTCAATAAGAGAAAAAAAAAAAAAAGCATACATGCACACACAACGAAACTCCGCACTTATTTTTCAGGCCTTGCTAGCAAAGACGTCATTGCACAACCCTTAGCTTTGTTACACAAAGATGTTATTGAACAAACACTGCAATATAGTTTTCATGCTGTAGTTAACTGGCTGCTCTCTATGGAGATACCCAACTGGAGATGTTCTTTCCAAAGAGCATAAAGGAATTTGTCCTCAACAATGATATATAGAGATTTGCATTCAATACTTCTTCAATGCACAAAGCAATCAAAAGCATACAATGCATATGTACATATGTGTGTACATACATATAGACACACAAATATATGCATATACTATAAAATAGTGCACGATGCAAGATTCCTAAGGCACCAAAAACAAATGCAAGTGACAACATGTAAGATAATTTAATTAAAATGTTCTATGCATTCCTTTCCTTTCACTGTAGAGCTGAAGTCAAAAAAAAAAAAAAAAAAAAAAAAAAAAAAAAAAAAAAACCTCCCAGCACCAGGACAGAGTTTGCTCATTAAGACCTTTCATTTTAATAAGAACATCATTTTCCACGTTTAAACACAGCAGGCAGCAGCTAGTGACGTGCAGGAGTGGCACGGCACACAGTTTCAAAAAGTCAATGTAATAGGTGCAATCCATTGGGATAAACTGTTGAAAGGCCAAGCCCATCAGTGTAATCTTAGAAAAAACCCTTCAAGAATTCCTGCTGTGCAGGATGGCAAGAGTTTTATCTAGCACTGGAGAAAGATCCCTATATGTCAGAGAGTCTACTCTGGCCATATCGTACTACCAAGCCCTGCTTAAGCTGAACACTAATGCTATGAAGCATGTCACAGAAAATCCTCTGCAAGAGCTTTACCTAGAGGATTTAATATTTCTTCAGCTTCAGACTAGCTTTTTCTTCTACTACATACTACAATAGCGCTACAAGAGGATATGGGGTTAAAAGGGGAATTAAAACTGAATATAGACTTTATATACTTTAAAATGACAGCTTTAAAAAAAAAAAAAGTGATCTTCCAATAGTCATTTTCTTTATCACAGCTTGTAATTCTGATTATAAATTGGCTTTAAGAGATCTTTCCCCACGCCATGTGGGAGCACCCACCCCAGCCCCGCAGACATTTTGGTTTAATTACATTCGGAGCTGGTGGATTACTCAGCCCTTGTGCCATCTGTGAGGCCCGGGCTAGCGGGTCCCTCCATCCTCCCTCTCCAAAGGGGGCAAGGACAGACTTAATTAGACACGAGGCACCAGTTATTGCATCCTCCAGGAAAGGAGGAGCTGTGGCCATCGAGCAGTGCTTTCACCAGCACCCATTGGCTCTGGAGAACATTGCTTTCTTTCTCATTTAACCTTCAGGTTAGGGAGGTCACCCATGCTAATCACGGACATTGTGACTGTCTCTGACTGACACTGTTCAACAACTGGAAGTGAAGCTTTTTCTTAATTTCTTTCAGTTCATTTAGTATTATTTTTTTATTAGACCTTCTGCTTAAAATTCATAGTGGAACTGCGATGTTCTAAAATATATACACTCAGCTTGAGGAGGTTCTGTGGTTGAACAACCTTAGGCTAATAGTTACACAGCAGTCCCAGTGAATAATTCATGCTTTGCTAAACCTTCATTTTTATCAGGAGACTAAAATACCATTTAAATGCCCCTACTTGACCAGTCTAAGTGAATTTGTGGGGGAAAAGCACTATGTTGCTACACTTTGCATTCTGGAAATACAAACAGACTCAGGACTCGGGCTACTGGAATTTGGTATTCCCTTTGTCCAGGGCAACGATTCTCAAATTCATCCATCTGTGCTGCAGCATGAGAGAGGTATTCCCAGAAGAGAAGTGCAAATGAGAAAACCAATAACCAAGGCATGAATTTTTGCTCTCTTGCATGCAAGGCAGGTTCTCTGCAGATCACTATCGCCTTTCTAATTTGTGGATTAACATATCTCACTCAAATCCTTTAAGCGCATACCCAAACTGGTAGGATAAATATATTATGGAGAAGTTGGTACTTCTCACTGATTGTTATTTTGCACACATATCCGTAAACATCTCTGGAAAAAAAAAAAAAAAAAAAAAACCACACACATCAAAAATTCCAGCTTAAAAAGCATTAGAAGCTAAATGCATCTACGGCTCTTTTCATCTGCCACTCACAGTTCAGCGCTCCAGATAAGTGTTTTGTTCTAGCAATTGATACATAATTCTCCTGCTACTACAAAACAGAATTAATTTTGCCACTGTACCTCCATAGTATGAGTTTTGCCTGATGACGTCTGTCCATAAGCAAAGATGGTGCCATTGTAGCCTTCAAGAACATCTACGAAAATGAGGACAAAGAATTAAAACTCATACTGGCATCTTACAGCATCTAATATAATAAACTATATTAGCAGTTTCACAGGTCTTTTGCAAAGCTTATCGGCTGACTTAGAAAAATACCATGTGCACTAAAATATGGAAAAAGATAGTGTATGTAACAATCTCAAGGCAAAAAAAGTTTATTCACAACCAGATCAGAATTAGCTAATTACACAGTGAGATCCCTTTTACCTCCCTGAGAAAAAATTTCCAGGGCACCATCTCGTGGCCAAATAGGCCAAGGGGATCCTGAGGTGCATTAGGAGGAGCGTCTGCAGCAGGTCGAGGGAGGGGATCCTGCCCCTCTACTCAGCCCTGCTGAGGCCACACCTGGAGTCCTGTGTCCAGTTCTGGGCTCCCCAGGACAAGAGGGATGTGGAGCTGCTGGAGAGAGTCCAGCGCAGGGCTACGAGGATGATCCGGGGCCTGGAAC
>VZSV01000167.1:1300229-1313186 GCA_013398735.1 Nothocercus julius | reverse complement strand
ACCATCAACTCTATCTCCAGAAAAAAAAAAAGGGATGCAATATAAAACTGTCCTAGTTCAAGACATTCCTATATCTTAATTCTACTCTGACAGCGCTGTGTTAATCTTCACTTTGCTTAAGATATCAGTTACAGATTTATGGGGAACTAGACAGCTTAGAAGATCAGTAACAGGATTGTGAGCGCTGCCAGCCAGAGCTTCAAAGGCAGCTCAGGTCAGTGGAGGTCAGCAAGCTCTCCTGACCAGCGATGCCCTCTCCTCCAACAGCTTTCCCTTCTGCACGCTCCACAACACTAGGGTGGAAGGGAATTAGGGAACAGATTGCTTCTGGAGTGTCCCAGGATGATGGACATACACAGGCAAAACAAAATGAAGGATACACTCGCATTCCCACTACTTACACGGTTCTGCGGAGAGAGCATTTCACGAGGAACTACAGGGCTGTCATGTTTACAACTGTTCTATATATTAATTCAGCCTTTCTGGGATTAATCCCATGAGCTTACTGTGTGACTGAATCCTAGAGACTCTAGTGGAAAAAACTTTTATCATTAGGCTGCCCCAGCACCCTTTCAGGCAAGGTAATCAAGAGGAGCATGTTCAAAGCGTCAGGAGGATTAATGAAGGGTAATTCCAGCCCCGCTATTGGGGTACTGCCCTCCACCTTTCTCCATTGCCAAACGAGTGCGCAAAGAGCACCGCAGAGCCTGGCAGGCTGCAGGGGCTGTTGGGCAGGGCTGTCCCACGCTATGGCCACGGCCACATCTGGTACATGGCTGCGCAGGCACTGGCTTCCAAGACCCTGCCCACCTGGAAGCAGCTGTGCTGGGAACGCCAGGAGCTGCATCCTAGCAACCACACCAAGAGCGGCAATTTGCACGGAGGAGCCTTCACCGAAGCTCGGATGTCAAGGCAGGCAGAGCAATTACCCTGTCCATGAGGAACTAACGCAGGCGAGTTGCTCCTGGCAACACTCCTCTTCTAACGTGGCTGAGAGCAGCGTTCGCAAGAGCCCCCGCGGCCCCGCTTGGCCATTTGATGAGCTCTGTCCATCCGCCGTTTCTGACCCCGCGACACCTGGCATAGAGGAGTGCTGCTCTGTGCGGCGCGCTGCTGGTGTGAGCTGCACCAATGAAATGGATGTCTAAAAGCTAATTAGAGCCAGGGAGAAAGACTGGTGCTATTGAGAAGGCAGGCACATATATTCTTCTGTATAGCATTTGATTCCCATTTCAAATCTGGCCTCTTTTCACTTTGGTAATACTTTTATTGGATTTCTGTCATCATTTCTTCTGATGCTGGTCTCGTTTTGCTCAGCCTGTCATTTCCCCCTGTTACGACAGGCTTTCTCTGCAAGGAGGGCAAGGGCAGAGGAGGAAGCATTCATTAGGATGTCATTAGGAAAACAGGGTATTTGAAAACCTGTTTTTCACAATTCTCACGATTTATCGGCGATGCTTTAACTTAATCCATCAAGAGATGTTGATATTTCATTCAAAATTCAGTCAGCAGCAATACCAAAGGGCTTTGCATTCCATATAGAGAGAATGTCTATGCTAGCCTGTCCCTTAGTGAGAAATCCAGTGACAAACTGCATTTCCCAGGCAGCAGACAGAGGGGTTTTGCTTAAGTTACTTTACAGACTGCGGTTCAAGCAGTTACACAAATAACATGAATAAAAGTGGTACTACAGACCTAGCAAATAAATAAATAAATAATAATAAAAAACCCACCACACACACACACGTATATATATATAAATACTTTCTTCTGAGCCTTGTAAGAATAAAGAGCTGTGGAATCGTGTTTTGAAATCTATTGTCTGGATCTCCTTTAGTAAATTTTGTACTTTTAAGTGCAGAAACAGAAATTTTGATTAATAGCACTGACTTTACTGCAGATAAAAACGCACACAGCTTACATACATAGCACATTTCTTCTTGCAGCACAATGATGAGATCAGCATCCTGGCCCCTATTTCCACTAAATCGTCAACACACAGGCAGGCCTGGCTATAATTATCCGGCCGTAATTCTGTTATGAGCTGCAGCAAGGCTGATCTGCTTCTGCATGTGGGTACAATCTGCTCTGCCACACTGCTCTGCATAGCGATCCCAGGGCACAAAGGAGAGAATGTTAAACCCTTCCAGATGCAAGGGAAAGCATTCCTGCTCATTGCTTCATCAAGAGATGAAGGGCCAAGATTTATCAGACAGTCATAAAAAGCACAGTATCTACCTGTTATATAAATCATGACTTAGATTTCCATTTTTCTCCAGCAGAAAGGAAATGTGCACGAGACAGAAGGGCAGTTGACTAGCAGTCACCCACTCCCTTCTCATGTTTAGCTAGAGAGGCTGAGCGCTGCTCACTGCCTGCGTCCAGGCCAACAAGATGGGTTTTTAAATCAGCAATTCTCTGCTCAGCTGTTTTGTTTTAATCCAGGATCACTCACATATCAGATGTACCAGCACAGCAGCAATGCATGCTGCCTGGATGAACGCAGGAGGCCCACGCACCGCTCTGTGGTTACTGACAGCTCCCTAGGGAGCAAGAACAGACCAACAGAGGCCTCCCATTCAATCCAGGCGACAGGAGCCAACAGGAGCCACCTCTCTCCGACTCAAAACCCTTGCTCAGAATTTCAAAGTACACACCCAACTAGCTGCTTTTAAAGACCGCATTCCAAATCACTTCCTTGCAATGCAACCAAAGCAGGTTTTAGTAGCTACCATAATACTAAGGGTATACAAGATCATCTAGTTAACTTTAAAAATCCTAAAAATCCAGAATAGTCTAAAATTTAAGCCACCAAACCCAGTAACAGCTAAAAGAAAAGGGAGAAGAATTTCCTTTGTACAAATGGGTGGCCAGAGAACTGACCTCTTACACAGTTTGCCCAAGGACACTTACAAGTCAGATCCAGACTTCCAGCAGAACATTTAAACACAGAACAAGACAAATGCGAAGTTTTACTAAACATAACACATTAGGACCTGCATCAGGCTGGAAGAGTGAATTTATCTCAGTTAAAATTCTGCATTTGCATAAGGCATTACTTTCACCAAAACAATACACAAGCACATCATAAAGCTAACAAAGGAGAGCTCAAATAAAGTTAAAAAAGCCTTAAATATCAGCTACTCATCAGATCTGATGCAAACAAATAGAGGAGGAGGGCAATAGCTGAGTCTTGCTGCTAGAAGACGGTCGCAGCAATGAGGCTCTCCCACCCTTCGGGCACGGCCAGCCCCCGCAACAGAAACCCGAGCAAAACCCCAGGCCCTGCGCCCAGCCCAGGGCAGAGGCTGCCCCACCAGGCAGCTCCTGCCTTCCATCAGGGTGCGAAACCGCTTGGAGGGTACTGAGCACAGCACTTGTCACTGCACTGAATGAGGAGCCAGCTCTCAATCTGCTGCATTTACATCTATTTGTAACCATTTCAAATGAGCAGCCTTGAAAAATTCAGATTGTAGGATGGAGACAGTGATGACTCATCCTGGCATTTGCTCCAAGGGATGGAGTTTTGAAGGAGTCAGGGACATTTCCAGACAGCATTTGGGGACCCAGGGAGGGGGCTGCGCCAGGACCACCCCCTTTAAGGCACCAACGGAGCCACACAGCAGCTCCCTGGCCCAATGCCAAGAGTGGGGAAGAGCAGAGAGGGGCTTTCTGTTTCTCACTCTCATTCCTAGTTCTGAAATTGGCTTAAATGCTCTGTATGAAGTTACCTGCTGTACTTCATTTTCCTTGAGCTCTTAATAGAGGCATCCTACTCATCTCCATCATGAAAAGAAGGGCTGCAATTCCTGCCTGGTGCACAGAGCTGCTCAACCAGGAAGCGTGGCACGATGAGGATAAACTGTTTGCACCGGCAACACATTCGTTTGAAGTTTATGGCTAAGGCTTTTCCATAATACTTACAAAATTGGGGCTGCACATAAAGCAAGGGATAGAATAAATCCTGCATTACTGATATAAGCAAACATTATGCCTAAAAGAAACACTTCAGGATAGCAGGATTAATTTTGTCTTAAGATTCTTTTTAAGAGTTAAATTTAAAAAAAATACCATCAAGTGAAAAATAGTCAAGCAAATGTGTTTATCAAATGACAGCAGAATTTTCCACTGAATATTTATAGTTGACCCAGAAAGTGGTAAGAAAATAAAAATGCACATAGGTATGAAGCATTCTAAGAAGGAAAACAAATTAACAGGCTAAATAGAAAATCAGTGAAGAATATAGGTGCATAGAAAAAGGGGGTAGTATTTTGAGACCAACAGGTCAATCTTTGTAGTGGCACCGTTTGCATGGTGGCCAAGTCAGTGTTGGGGTGTTGAAGAAGAATCGACTGCTGTTGCTGGAGAGCAAAGGGATTGATGCGGGTGCAGACAACTGCGTCTGCAGCGTAAGTGAAACAGGTCAGCTACTAAAAGCATCAGCAGTAAAGTCTGGAAGTAATGCCGCTTCAGAGCATTGCAGAAGTCATTGCATTTAAGAAGGGCACAGCGCATTGATTAAGTCGTCAGCAAACGCTATCAGCTACACAGCAAACAAGGCAACATTTTACGTGCTCATTCTCGCTGAATTAGCCACAAGCACCATTAGATGTTTTATGAGCTAGTCCAATATCTTCATCTTCCAGATAAATTCTGTGCTGCCCTCAACAGGCTCTAGTGCCTGCAAGTACAGGGCTCAGCTACCTGTAGTACAGAGCACCTTATTCAAAACCCTCAGAACTTTCATAGGTGGCAATGATTTGCTCTGAACAAATACAAGGGAACAATATAAAAATCTCACAGCTCTCTATGGAGTGTTATTTTCCACAGCTCACTACTGGCCTCAATACAGAGATTCAAGCAATCTGTGCAAACTACAGAGTCAACAGAGATTACAAATGCAGAAAAGTCAGAGTTCTGTTAACAGCTTTGCTAAAAATACTCCCTAACCCAGTTATCTCAGTTCAGATAATGGTCTCTTGCACATTCTTCACCAAGCGAAAGAATAATTTAGCAGTTAGAGTGTTAGTTGTGTGTAAGAGATGCAACTTTTCCACAGATTCCCAGGGTGACTTTAAAAGACAACTGGCAGCCCCTAAACTGAGGATAACAGGCAGGTCTCCCTAATGCATTGGCTGCTGCAAGGTCAAGAAAATGGAAAAGACTGTCACAGCAACTGCTGCGATTAACTACAGATCTCCAAGATAACTGCAGGAATATTTTGTTCAGGAATACTGCCCAAAGTACTCATCATGGCCCAAAGGCTTTCAAAAACAAAATGTGCTTTTCAATATCACATCTTTCTCAGGCAGCAGAAATGTTTAAGAGCTTCAAAAGATCCAGTTTTTGCAGAATCTTCCTGCTCTGTGACCCTAAGATGGCCTCGTGCGTGAGCAAGCAGCCTCTTCCATCCATCTTTATAATTAGGTAGTGGAATAAGATTTCATGTAACAGAGTGCAAAGCACTGAAAGAAACAAATCACTTTTTTGCAAAAAAGACATCTAAGAGGATTACTATCAAGATATTTAAGGCCTTATCTCTCAATGTTTATTTATCGAGGAGAGAAATTCCACCATTCTTGTTTTCAATTAGGGTCCATGCATTTTGGAGGTTGTCAGGGGGCCAATTATCAACATTATAAGGGGAATCTGGTAACAGTCACGTGCATTACCAGAATATATCAGATAGTAGAGATCCAAAGCTGCCTCTACTAAATGCAGCATTATTTTAGATAAAGCCAACTTGTTTTCATTACAGGAAGCCTTTTGAGAAGGGCAGAAGAAGCCATAAATATTTAGAAGCGATCTGCCTCTGTCCAGAAAATGAATAAATGTAGGAATCCATCTGAATAATGCTATAATGCCCCTGGCTCCACATCTTCAGAAGACTGAAGCAACCATTTTGGGTATTTCAAGATAAGTGCTTTGTTTGTTTAAACGTGCATTATTTTCACACTCCCATACTTCCAAACCCACTAAGTTTGAATAAAGGCATTTTCCCAGTTCACAGAGCCTTCCTGTGAAGAAGCATCATTATCTAATTTGCACTTTCCAGTGGATCCGGGGGAGGAAAAACCAAACTAAACCCACACATGCTGGCAACACTGCAGTCAAGGCAGAAGCATCAACCAGTTCCTGAGCAACCCTAAATCACTCTTCTGCTTCTATAAAGGCAGTACGAGCTCAGGTATTGCACACTCAGGTGACTTGCAGCCTGTGTCCCCTCAGTTTGCTGCCCACAGCCAAAGAGCACACCCAGAAGCTCCCAGCTTCGTCCTGCGGCACCCTGTTCTCAGGGAATTCAGAGTAGGCCCTGAACCAGGCTGCTTCTCCATACTCATTTCTTAATCCAAATGACATGGCTGCTACTTTGGCACGACAGCAAGTTTTAAAAGGCTGCAGCACCACAGAAGCAAGTGGAAAAGGGAAATCTAAGGGTCTGAAAGTATTTGGTAAATAATTATGTTTGATTCTGTTTGGCTACACAAAGACACAGCATTTCAAGCTCAAAGATCTTACAAAAATGGACACAACATTATCTTATGCACAAGGTTTTCTTTGTTAAAATAAACACTCTTATGTAGAACAGAAATTTTGATGGAAGCATTCTTGTCAAATTCCAAATGTGCTTTTGTATGCAACAACAACGAAAAGGGCACAGAAAGCTAATAGATGGCATTTGGATTATATACACTTCTTTCCAAAGCCAAAAACAGGTAGATTAACTCATTTTTCTTCTGTGTGATTAATTCCTGTTCAACATACATCTAAAATACACTTTTTCCCCCTACCTTTTCCCTTTCATCAAAGCAACTAGGGAGCTCAGTTTATGCACACTCAAGCTTTCAAACAAGAGAACTCGCAAATACTGATGACATGAAATACTTAACTTTCATTTAATATTGTCCTCGCCAGAGGGTGAAGCCCCCACCTTGAGCACAAGACAACAGCATAGCCTGCCTTGCTGTGCCAGCGGGGCAGCTGCTGCGTCTCCTGCAGAGCTGGGGAGGGACGTGGGGCCTGCACGCACAGGAGGGACTACGGAACCAGACACTTTGAAAACAGAAGCATTTAATGGTGATGACAGGAAGGACACAAAGATAGACAAAGATGATACTAAGCGTGTCAGCAGTTCAGTTAAAAGGCAGTTTCAACAAGCATAAATTCTTTCTTCACAAATAAGATCTCTGTTTTTCCAGAAATAACCCACACACGCACATGGATCCCTCCCCCTCCCTCCCCCCCCAAAAGCTGCTGCAGAGAGTTATACTATTAAGGGCTCATAAGATGGAGGATAAAATGCTAATCATCTTTTGTAATGGCTTTTATTCTTCTAGCACACAGCTGGAAGCACAAATACTATGTGGAGATGTGCGTGCACATCATCCCCCAACAGCTTCCATGCTGCAAAGCAAGCCTTTCTTTAGGGCAGGAAGCTTCAGGAGACACTACCTACGATTTTACCAGGGCAGCCTTCCCAGACTTCCCAAATACTTATAAATCTGATTATACCAGACTGAATGGGCATTTCCAGAAATGAATCCAAACATCAATAACTAACAGCTTCCCAGGATAAGAAAATAGACTGCAACAAAGTAGAGAGAGGAGAACAAGTAAAGATGTTGAATATACCAGGTGGCATCTTCTGGTCTAAAAGAAAGGAATTCTTTAATTCCCCAAATACCTGTTGCATAACTTGGGAAAACTACAGGTGTGCAAGATGAGGATATTTCTGGGATAGATCAGTTCTCTGCACAGAAATAAATTCACAATGTTTTATAGCCCTGTGTGCAACAAACCCCCATGCAAGGTCAGCTTCTCTGCTGAGGTGATGAATTTCTCAGGAAAGTTGTCTCCCCACCACCTACAGACTCACTCAGGTTATGGGACTGGATATGAGGTCAACTAATGGAGACACAGCTATGCTTAGATTCTGAAGAAACTTGAAGACTTTTTTGCAAGTCCTTATCAAGACAGATTTTCTCCAAAGATGTATATTATGGAAAAGTAATTAACATTGTACATTTGCTTTGACAAATTGTATTTCCTGGTAATTAGATCCAAAATTGCTTTGCCTTTTAGCCAACACCCTACATGAACAGAAAAAAAGCACTACTCAGGCAGTCATCCTGTTTCTCCCTTGATCTCCATGTTGTACACAAGCTCCTGAAAATAAGTATGAAGCACAGCAGCATGCCTTAGGAAAGGCTGCTCCAAATCCCTAGATGGCTACCACAGGGTTTGTTCTGCAAGGTATAGAAAAGCCATCCTAAATCTGTGAAACAATCCTGTATTTGTTTCCCAAATAAACAGCAATGCATGATAATCCATGCTCCCTGCTCTTCCTGAGCTACTCAGAGAAGTCATCAGAAAAAGTGACAGATCTGCCAGCCTTGAGCTGCTGCTTCTCTAGAAATAGTACAACCCAAGAGCAACATCGCTCAAAGTTATAGGGGAATGAGCACAGCACATTGTGACTTGTCTTATCCACAAGGTAGGAAAGCGCAGCAGGCAAAAAAAACAGGTTTCCAGCCTTTGTCAGATCATGATAATCTTCCCATGTCATTAAACATGGTAATCTTCCCATGTCCTAACACTTTGGAAAGACAAGACTCCCACGCAGGTGTCTGCTAAACTTTTATGTCTTTGGGGTCATCAGTTCCATATAGAGGTCATGCTTATCTATGTCACACTAGTCCTTCAGAAAAGGCTTTTACACAAAACACACCTAATCTCACTGGAATAGAAAAATTAAGCAGAGCTGAAAAACATACCAAAGATGCTTGGTGACAAAGCTAGCATTAAGTTCCCAGGTCAACTCTTCTACTAAGAAAATATTTGCTACATATCAACTGAATTCTCACATTAAGACTGCTCAGGGTATATAGAAAGGGGAAGAAAAAAAAATTCCAATTGTAGAATAAAGCCAGCTTTGCTAAAAGAAGCTTTATCTCCATTTCACATCCTACACCAAAACGGTACGAGGGGGAAAGCCATTTTACAAAAGGGATTTCTACTCTACATCACGACGAAATCCCAACCTATATAAGTATTGTGTCTCCAGATAGATGTATGGCTTTTGCTAGAAGCACAGCGTGCCACACCCCATTGACAAAAATATGCCTTTATTAAAGTACAGGATAGATTCTTACTCTTTACAAAGTTATTAGATAGTCATTCACCTACAATTTAAGTTTTTTGGTAGGTCTCTCATAGTTGAAGACCCTTAAACACGAGTGACAACAGGCTACAGAGATCTCCGCCACAGGACCAAATTAAAAATGCAACTTCTATACAAAAGTACAAACTGTTGACTTTGCTGGGATAGATCAAATAAAACATGTTCATATTCTGGGCATGGAAATAAATGAGAATTCCTGCACAAGACAGCTCTCCAAACAGCACCTATCTACTGTTACCAGAAAGGCTAGACGACAAAAATAAGAAACAAAGAAACCCAATCTTGCTCAGACTCTACCCATCCCCTGCAAAGACAGAGACTCTCCAGTTTTGCTTTATTCCTCTTTATAGACTAGGATCTTGCAGAACAGCATTTCCTCCCCTCCACCACTCTCCCTCTATTTTTTTTTTTTCTCCTTTTCCTTATACTATTCAAATAAAACAAATTGCTGCAGGGCTGCCCGCCTGCACCCTGCGGTTCCCTGCCCGTGTGCCCACACGTGCCTCCTTTGCGAGCAATGCAGACGGCAAGCGCGCGGGCTGGGGACGTCCTGCCCCGCTCTGCCTGACACCGAGCGCGCAGCAGAGAACAGCAGCGCTCCGCAAGCTCACTGCTCACAAGCTGCACTTTAAGGTGCCCTCACGTTCTGGCTCAAAAAGCAAGAGACAGGCGGGATGAAAAACCCTTTCATCCTCTTCCTGATAATAATAATCTTTGGTTTTGGAGCTGCCTAGAAAGATTAGATTTAACGCTCTTCTTGCTGTAGAATCAGTCTACTGATAAGCCTTTTACTAAACTGCATTGGAGGTGGTCACTCTGGACCTGTCAGAGAAAGGAGATGAAAATCTGTCTCATTTAGAATTAAAATCCTCTATTTCTTTTTAATATTGGAAAAGGCTGGAAGCATTGTCCCCCCGCAAAGCTAGGTAGGAAGAAAAGCCTCCTGCACAGAATCCCCCAAGGCAGGGAGCTCTTCAGCTTTTCAGTGCTCAGGAATAATCGGCCTTGGAGCTATTCCGAGGAAGAAACCAGAGGCAACGGAGGCAGTTTTCTGGCTTAGGAGAGCCAGCAGCTCCACCCTCTCTGACAAGACTGTAATAAGTAAGTGCACAAGGCAAATGCATTTTTAGGTATGTCAGCCAAAGCAATCAATTCAAGAGTCACCTTGAGGCTGCAGAAAACCAGAGAGAGATACAGAACCAACCTGCAGGCTACCAGGACTGTTAGGTAGCTCACTGCAAGAAAGAAAGAAAAATAAATAAATAATAATAAAAGTACTTCTCATTTTTGCCTTTTTTTTTTTTTTGCTACATTTAAAGATGAGGCATATTTTAAAAGGCTTTTATATTTAAAATTTTGAAGCAGAATCACAACACACTGGGACTCGTGGAGGAGGCTAGAAGGGAATATGGGAATTAGGATATTGCCTTAGGACTCTTCCGACACAGAGCTCCCAAACATGTGACCAGGGGCTTTGTAGGGATGCCTATTTACTTGTGATAGAAAAGATATCTTGGAGAAAGTCAAGCTTAAGTTGTTGAGCTCCTGCTTTGGTGTTTATTTTCAAAAAACAGTAAGATCATTAAGTCTTGACCTTTAGTTTTTTTACTGGAAAATCTGCTCAAAGCCTAGAAAAGCATAATGGGAGATGATGGTAGGAGGTCCAGGAAAAGCACTTTCCCCACAGTCATTGGGTGGAAAGTAGCTTTAGATCTCTTTTTCTTGAAACCTCAGAAAAAATATAAATAAACTAAAAACAGATACTTCCTTTAAGCTCTTCATTTTTCTTTTGTGATGACAAATTTCTCTGCCCTTTTTTTTTTTTTTCCATTTTTAATGGAAATCATGTTAAACAGAATTTTAAGCATTTTCCTTTCCAATACTTTATGAAATAAAGCTGCATTGCAGTCTTCTTCCAAACAACTTAATAAAACACAAAGGCTCGCTTCTGATCTGCTTTACATAGCATTTATAAGAACTTTTTGAGTCCAAAACACTGGTTTCCTAGATGGGAGTTCCTTCTGGTAGCATCCTCCATCAAAACCGGGATTCTTGTCCCAAAATTATTTGATGGATCTAAGCAGTAATTCCGAGTGAGTCAATACCAATAATCAGTCATGCTTTCAACTGATATACTGCAGTGGCAGCCACTGTAGATTAAGTTGCATCAATGTCCATGAGCCCTGCACTCTGAATAAAGATGACAGTGAATAAGTAAAGATCTTATTCTCGTTTATATTTACAAAACTGCAAGTAGCCGCAAATACCTCCATAGCACCCCCCTCTTTTTTTTTTTTTTTTTTTTTTAAAAAAAAGGACTCTTTTTAAAACGAAACAAAAAAGCTGTAGTTAAGGATATTTTTCACTAATTAACACAACCAAGATATGCATTTGAGCAAGAATCTGTATTTTGCCCTATGAATGGGCATACCGTAAGCTTCAGAACAGATTTTCAAGACGACTCTTTTAATCTTTACCCTAAAGGAATTACCCATTATCTGCAAGATATTAATGCCTTTCTCAAGGCACCATAATTACCATCTTCCCAGACACTTAACGAACAATGATGCATCTAAGCTACCTGCACATTCGCTGAAAGAGGGGGAGGGGAAAAAAAAACAAAAAAAACCAAAAAACACGTATTCTAAGCACTACCTTTCTGTAAAACGATATTGTTAAAAGGATATTCAACTGATGCAATTTAACCTGGTTTTCACATATCTGAGGGCTTATTTGTTCACTTAGATGTGATTTTTAAGCATCCAAGCAACTGTGACACAGTTACTCCTCCTTCATTTCAGGCATCTGCATCCAAAATGACAGCCTGTATTGTTGATTGTGATTGATAACAGATGCATGCAGGTGAAAAAAAATGAAGGTTAATGCAAATAAATGAAGTGTTTCCTATACAGCCAATTTAGTGAAGTGAAAATAAAAAGAAATGAATCACTTTTGTCCAGAATTGGCTCATTCTTTCCTCACTCATCCATAATTATTCAGCAGCTTAAAGTTTCTGCTAATTCATAGCTTTATAAAGAATCTTAATGGAACACGTAAGCAATAGCACATTCTTAGTACCGATAGTTTTAAAGGCTCTTTATCGCAGTGTCGGTTATATCAGCTCAACCCAAGCAGGGCTATATGTAAAACACAGCACCAAACCACTCCTGGTGAGGCAAAGTGGCATCTAAGGGACCTCGGCGTGCCCGGAACGGCACCTCCGCGTCCGACAAGAGCGCGTTTGATCCCAAACTCTCCGGGAAGCTGCAGCCCCGGGAGTGCGGGGGCGCCTGAGCCACAGCCCAAAGCGCAGCGCGATTCGGGCCATTTGGTAAATTCAGGGCTATGTTACGGTCAGCCCGTTCCTTTAAAGGGCGGGGGCTGCGAAGAGAATTGTCCTAGTGAAGGGCGCGTTGTCCGTTCCCCACAGACACCGGCACCTCGGAGGGAACGGGGCGGGGGGGGATCCCCGGCACCCACGGCGGGAGACGCCGACGGAAGGGGGGAGGGCAGGGGGTGATGCCGCAGCGAGCCCCGTCCCCGCCGCCGAGCATGCCCAGAGCCCGGCATGACAGCAGCGGCACCGCGGCGGCCCGGGGCAGGGGCCGGAGGGCAGGGCGGGACGCGCACTCACCCCGATGACCACCGTCTCGTCGCCCTTGAACTTGGGGATGAACTTGTCTCCGCGGAGGATCTCGGCCTCGTTGAGGGGCCGGAAGCGGCACATCACCTTGATGCTGCACTCGGCGGGGTCCGCCATGGCGGCGGCGGGGCGC
>VZSV01000167.1:1273177-1299739 GCA_013398735.1 Nothocercus julius | reverse complement strand
CGGCTCCCCGAAACCTCCCTGCTCTCCTAACGGCTCCCCGAAACTGCTCCCCGCTCCTAACGGCTCCCTGCAACGGCTTCCTTCAGAGGTTCCCACTCTCCTAACGGTTCCCCACAACGCTTCCCCCGCTCCTAACGGCTCCCTGCAACGGCTCCCCCTCAAAGGGCTTCCCTGTCCCTCAACGGTTCCCCCAACGGCCCCTTCTCGCCCACAAACGGCTGCCCTCTCCCCTCCTCCCGGCTCCCCCCAACTTCTCCCCTTCCCCCGCAAACGGTTCCCGCTGCTTCCAGGGCTCTCCCTCCCCAACGTTCCCCTCCTTCCAGGGCTCTCCCTCCCCAACGTTCCCCTTCCCTCAGCGGTTCCAGTGCTCGAAGGATCCCTCCTTTCCACGCGAAAACAGAGATCCTGCTGGCGGGGGAGCTGGGAGAAGCAAGCAAAGGGAAAGGAGCGAGCGCCCTGCGCCGCCGCACGCCTTCTTCCTGGGCTCGGTTACCATGCGCCAGCCCCGCTCCTCTGCAGGCACCGTGTACACTAACCGGGCACCGCCATACACCAAAGCGGGAGCAAAGCGCTGTGACTGGGACGCTCGTTGACTCCGATACAGGTCAGACCCATAAAGATATTAAAGGCTTATTTACTCCGTCTCAGCTGTCATGGCAGGGTTTCTGTTCTTTATGCCATCCTCCTCAGGTGTTTTTGTGAAAAAGGGCACAAAAAATAGTATCTCTGAGCACAGCTTTGACCCTGTTAAATTAATGAAAAGTTTGTCACACTTCATCGGAGAGAAACAAAGTCTCCGTGCCTGTCCCTCCTCGTCACCTTTGCTGCCCCTCCTCACTTTCTGAGGAGGAGTTTGGCCACCTATTTTTTTTTTTTTTTTTTTCACCTGGTGAAAGTACTTTAAGTTACTGTCTCACCTACAACCTTGTACCAAGTTTGGTTAATTTAACTGATTAGAAATGCCTTAAATAGCTTAAACAACCCTCTGTAAGCATTACGTTTCTTCCCCGCCAACCTTAGTGAGAGATGTGTGCGACCACTGAGGTCTTCTGGAAAGTAGGAGATGTTCCCTGAACCACAGCGCTTCCAACACCTCCTGCCCTCGCTTTCCTCCAAAGGACAGAGGTGTAGTTGCATTTAATTAGCCTCAGTCATATAATTAAGATGACAATGGTCATTTCTTTGGCATTCCTAAGGAGATTTCTCTTTCTTTTAGTCACAGTGGTTGTCCTCATTACCTGATGTGGCTATGAAAGGTGCAGGCTAGTTAAAAAGATGCTCATGCCCTTCTTAAAAGTAATTACATCAAAGAGTTAGCAATGTGCAGGATGTGATAAGACATTATTATATAATGTGATTTATTCCTGTGGATTACCAATTATCTAGCTCTTATTTCTTTTTGTGTTTCAAGCTTTTACCATGAATAGCAAATTTGTAAGTCATGACAAGCAGGGGCTTAGTCATAAATGACAATTGTTCTGATGAATCCATTTGTATTATTCTCCAATACCAAGAGCTCATTTTGGATCAAGATAGGCAAATTTCCATTTTCTAATTAGAGTAGGTATAATCTGCAACCAGTAAGAATGCACCAAAGAGCATTTTTGTTAGCAGCATTGTCACAATATTGTATTGTCAGTGTATGACAATACTGCTTTGTAACAAGATTGCCGGGCTGAACAATATCAAAATGGAGATTCCTGCGGAGATATGATCCCATAGAAATCAGTACATAGATATACCTGGGGTAGGTAAAAACATATGCCTTCTCCACAGAGCCCGAAGAACATGTTTAACTGGAATAAAAAGTTAGAAAGCCAAAGGCTGAAGAGTAGGCAACAAAATAAACCCGTCTATTTGGAGAAACTGTTACCAGAACCTAATGTGAACACCCACGTGTCACCCGAAGCAAAGGACTGTTAATACTTCAGGAGAGACCAGGTTACACACCACTGTCCAGGCAAAGAATTTTAAAATGCTACTATAGGATCTAGATGACCAACACTCTCGGCCAGCCAGGATGATTATCCAATAAACAGTATTTCCCTTGGCCAGACAGGTGTTACTTCCTTAATGATCCCGGGCCACCAGCATTCCTCTCTTGTAGTTCCTCTTCTGCAGGGCTTTTTTTCTTTATTTCATATTCCTTATTTCATATTCCTACAATACTGGCCATTATTTCTGGCCTTAGGCATGCATAATTCTTCTGTAAACCGTGTCCCATTTACTGAAACATTTACTTGCACCACTTAATCTAAGAGGTGCCAAATGCCAGGGCTTGCAGCAGAGCCAGCAGCTGGATCTCATAGTCAGAACTTCTCATCTTCTCAACACAGAAACAGATGTGCCCCTGTAACACCACCCTTTTAAGCGACTGGATGTTTGCGAGTACCTACCAATTATCATGCTTTTGTACTTCCTGCTATTCTTTCTCGAATGTGAAATGTTGTTAGGCATCTTTATTTAATTGAACACAATATATAGGAGTGTTATTTTATGGAGAAAAAGAAGTCCTTGAGGCATTTACCATCTGATGTAATGAAAGGCAATAAAAGGCAATGTTTAATTGAATGGACGCGAGCCACTCTCTGCCTTGCAGGCAAAGCGCATTGGCAGGACTGAATTAAAATGTTGCACCGTCATTCAGCAGCCAGACAAGACCTGGGCCTGAACTGAAGAATTAGATAAAAAATAAATTGTGGACCATGATCAGTATTCCTTTGTTTAATATTTTAATCTCTCATTACAGGCAGCCCTCCCTAAGATGTTCGTAAGTACAGTATTATGGGGATAATTTCCTCCTATTTATGTGCTTCGGCGTCTTGATGTGTTACTTGCTTTAAATCATGGAAGACGTCTTAAAACAGGTAATAGGAAATACTTCAGAATAGCTGAGAAGGTAATGCAGTTCAAAGATTTAAACTTGATTTTTATAAGATTTTGTTTCAAAGGAATTTCTGTAACTTAATATCCCTTAAGTCCAGACTGGGAAAAAGTTTCAGGTCAAAAATATCACTTTTTACACACACACAAAATATTGATCTGTATTTTATATAGTAATGTAGAAAGCAAAACCTGAAACAGAGTAATTATTTTTTGTGCAATTTAAAGTGCAATAGGACACAGGGTCCTTGCAGTGCAAGTTAGTTGTTTAAAAACACTAATTGAAACCAACAGGCTTCCACAGAGAGTTTAGGTTTTGTGATAGAGTCGTGCCAAAAGATATTTGATCAGGAAGTGTTTGGTATACACCAGCAGGAAGTTAAAGAGCAGCCTTTGGTTCTGATTTGCAAAACACTTCAATATATGCTTACATCAAATATGTATCCAAGCACGGTAAGTTCATTCAGCACAATATATATGACTGTTTACTTAGCTGTAATGAAAAAAAAAAAAAAAAGCTTAAAAAATCTTTATCGTTTTGTATAATCCCCCAAAATGTTTGTTAACTGATTATTCAATGCTCAAAATATGGTATCTTAAGTAATCCACATAAAATGGTTGTAACATGGAAAAATATCTATTCTGAATAATTTGTCTTATTTATCTTAACTACTGGAGGTTATAGGTGACCATGCAATTCCTTCCTGCCCTTCACCCTAAAAAACCCCACCAACCCTCCACACCTTGAATTCTGTTGCGAGGGAGAGCAAGGTGTCCTTTATCTTTAAACCCAAACCGAAAAGCTTCACGCAGTAAGGGGAGGAAAGAGTTAAACCACCTCACAGGCGGGTGATGCCATCTCCTGGTGTCACTTCCCAAACTGTTGATTTAAAGAACACAATGACTGGTCCGGTCAGATCATCATCAGGGAGCCGGACGATGCCAGTTTCAGCATCGCTTTGTCCCCAGGGCAGCGCACCCATTCCAGAGCGCTCCCCGGAGCGGCCACAGCCAGGTGGGATGGAGCGGGGCACACACTGGAGTCACCGGCGTCACCCCTGCCCAAACGCGGCCTGAGCTGCTGGGGGGTGTTGCAGGCACTGTGAATTGGGCCCCGGCAGGCTGAGCTGATCATCTTGTGCCCCGGCATTTTCCTTCCGCTGCCCTTGGGTGAGTTTAGCAGCTGACACGCACGGAACTAGTGAGTTCTTACCCGCACTGCTGGGGGGTGAGCCTCACACCAGAGCGCATCATAAATCCCATATATCATACGGCACCGCGGCCAGCCTCGCATGCCACGGCCTGCGGTCTGCCAGGAGGGCTTAGGCTGAGGCATCCACCTCCTGTTACGTTTTTCTTCACACTCTGTTACGCTGCCCTAGCTAATTGCCTCCCTCCTTCATTTACCCCCCTCTCTCTAATTGATCTTTCCAATTGATCCTCCCTCTCTGTGTTTGCCCTAGACTAAATTCAGCACGTACGGGATTCCAGCCAGCTTGGACAAAACTGTTTCTTCCCATTCTCAGCCACAGGAACAAAGCTGTGTGTGAAGCCGCAGGCAGCCGCGCTGCTGGCGGACACGGCGGCGGCTGCGCTGCCCCGGGGACAGGGCTCACGGCTTCCCCCTTCTTCCCTAGGAGGCTTTGGGCCGTCACCTCCTCCTGCCCCCTGTGCTCCCGAGGGGAGGGAGGGCGGCTCCACTGTGCCTGTGTTACTGTGCCAAGAGGGACCAGCACTCAGGACAGTCTGGGGCGGAAACGGGGAAGGGAGGCTGGACAGATCCGAGTTATTCATCCTCTCCTGCCAAAAAAGGGGCAAACTGAGCAGTGGACGTGGCCTGTGTTCAGGAAGCTGTTCAGTGATCACCCAGCTTCAAGATTTTACTCCGGCTCCAGACGCATTCCCTTTGTCCTTCCACTGGGGTTTTTTTTTAAATCCTAGTTACAACATGACAATGGTTAAATTTATAGCACAATACAACCATTTTGGGTGCTCTTTGTTACTTAAAAAGCCCCAGACCACACACACACAAACGCCTGCATTCCAAGATACTCTAGGGAACCATGAAACAAACAAAAATGATGGAAGGCCCTTAATTTGAAGCTCCCTTTTCCTCCTGGGCAAGAGAGCGATCTATTCTATGCGAGAAAAGAACACATTCTCACATTAAGGAATGTCATTTTGCGGCAGGATAGCACACAACCAAGAGAGCCTCACACCAATCGTATCCAGGCGGATACTGCACTATATTGCGCTGGGGCTCCTGGGGCTTCCCCATCTCTTCCCTTAGGGGCAGAAAGGAAGCAAAGGCAATTATCTTATGTTAACAGAAGTCACCTGAATTCAGAAGTCCCTCCCTTGAGAAAGCTGCATTCGCTGTCAGGACAGTAAGGCACCCACATACCAGTTAAGCCAGATGCTTAAAAGACATAATAAAATATGAATAACTATTGCAGCCAGCTCCAAAAAGGTCAAATATTTTAGCCAATGGACTTTGTTACCAAGTAGAAATGAAATCAATATTGTGTTCTCTTAAGACTGTATCTTTATATTTTCCTACGGGATATTTAAACCAAGCTTTATGTGAAATTCACTCAAATACATCTCTTTTTCATACAAACCTGCTCTTCTCATAAACCTTTGTCATTGGTCAACATGTGAAATGCTGCTACTGAATGCATTTGAATAGGTCAGCAGAATGGTCAGGGTTCGGAGGCTGCTTTCTCTCCTCATCTACGGAGTCTGGAAGAAACACCGAGGTATCTATAGGGGGAACACTATCGGGGAGCAATAGACTCCTCGGAACGCGAGCCCCAGCCGCAACAGCTGGAGCAGGATGTGCTGGGAAGCAGAGCAGACCTTGCTGTGAGTGACACCGTTCTCCACCTACCACCAGTCCCATCTCCCGCTTCAGAGTAACTCGGTTTCAGGTAATACTGCCCTTACCCTAAAGCTGCCCGTCCTTGTCCAAGATACCGGCTTCAAACTGGCTGTTGGGAACTGCACAGCCAACACAGCCCTCTCCAGGTGCCTGCTCCGGGCCTCTTCCCTGCGGAATTAAGACGCCCCAGGTTGGACTTGGCTCAGATGCAGCAGTTGCCCATTTCCTACAGAATGGGCCGGTTAGATCAGCTGTGAAGTTTGAACACGGAGACCCCGATAGCCAGCTGAGCTCCTACCGCCAGCGCCACTGCTTCGCGGGAAGTGCTCCCCTTCCAGTTAGGGATGTCTCTCGCTTTTCTTCTTTCCTGAGTAGCAGTTTACCGTGAAGATGTGCTCAGGCGGATTTCTCAGACAGCTACGTTATCCTCCATCCTTCTAAGAGCAAGTCTGATATTCCAGAACCTAAAAACAGAAGAAGTAAGTAAGTTTTGATACTCTCCCTCCAAGTCAAACCCAGGTGGTCTGTTGGGATAGTTATCTACAAGGGACTTGCAGACAGCAGAGGAAAACGGACCACCGGAGTCTTGTTTCTGTAAACAGAATAGAATATTATTTCGATGTTTTAAGATGGAACGAGTCCTATACCAGAATTTGAAGGACTATTTTTTTTCCAAACTTTTAACACTATCACACTGTTAAGATCTGCTTTTGTGGTAAAGTAGGAAGAAATGAGGAAATAAGAAAACAAAAACAAAACACCCAGCAGTTCATCATTGCAGACTGACTCCAGGAAAGTCCTCTCAGTTTCGTGAGGTTCAGCCAAGGACTGAAAACTTCTCGCAGGAAAAGACCAACATTCCCTGAAGAGACAAGCCCAGCACGGAGGGTTCAGAGCGTCCAGCGTTTCCGTGCGAGGCCTAGCCTAACTCCCGAGCGCCGCACCGTCCTCCCCTGCGTCAGCACGTCAGCACTTTCACAGAGTATGAATGAATCACTACTTTCTACACTCCCTGACATTTAAAAGAAGACTCTGCACGCGACACTCAGAACTGTTGTACATTAATTGCTTTCAAAAATCTTAACTGACTATTCCCAAGTATGCAATAAGACAAAAATCACCACTCAGATTACTGCAGATGTGCACTTATTTCTGGATTTCCTTATTTGAACAAAGAATATCAGATCGATCCTCGATACGCACCTTTTACACAGCAAAAAAAAAAAACAACTCAGGCACTGGCTTTCCTAGCTGTATTTCAGGACCAACCGAAAGTAGGAGAGTTTCTAAAAAAGAATTCTTGTTATTTTTGTAGGAGATTTCTAAGGACTATTACTCATGACTCCTTTTCTGGCACTTGAGGCAGAAAATTAATTTATTGCTAGAAATCCTTAAGAAGAGAATTACAGCCTACTTTACAGGAAAACTACATCATTACTAATCCTTTAAGTGAAACTCATTCAGCATATGGCACACTTACTATATAGCCTTTGGAGCCGAAAAAGAAACCCTTCTCTCCACCTGACATTTTGCCACCATATATTACAAGTTAGAAGCTCTAGCTAAAGGCTTTTATAGTAATTAAATGAGGATTAGACTATTAAAAAAAGTCACATGGCAAATTTAAAGACACTTCCAGTCCAATTTATCATGAAATGTATCTAGATTTGTTGAGAAGAGTCTGTTCTGTAGAGCGCAATAGCTGTATTCTAGTAAATGTTCAGCTTTCAATCTTCAGAAGAAATGACTTCATATTTTTAAACTGCAACCAGATTTGGGACTTAAATTGCAGAGAGAAGCAAGGTTATTTCTGTATATTAAAGATAACCTTATTTTTCCTTTTTTCAGAGTCTGTTTTGCAAGAGATCTGCATCCAAGAAGTTGCTTCTTACTTCAGACTACATAAATCATATATCCACTCACAGAAATAAATTGAGTTCTACAAAAAAAAAAAAAAAAAAAAATCTCAAATAGACACGAGAAGATCATGTACCCGTAAGGAAGGAATCAGACAGTGGTTATTCTGATAGGACCTGATGCAGGAAGACTAGTGAAGAGGCCCAGATGCCTCCCCTAATGCAGACAACCCAAATCCCACCATCACCCCTCGTCTGTCAAGGGTCTCCTTAATTATTCTCAACAGATATAATCAAATATGATCTCCCCGTGTTCATAAAACAAGCTAAAACATGTTAAGTCAGCTGACTGGCTGACAAGCCCTTAGTATTTCTTTGCAAGTGCTTAACTGTCAGAACTTACAACCTCCTGAACATAAAATTGCATTTATACAAAACAGAATAAAGTATACATCTGTATTTTATAATACATATGTACAGCTAAGAGCAGCAACATGCTGATGGCACAGGACACAGCCAAATGATACCTCTTCTGTATTAAAAAATGCGGAAGTTTTTAGATGCTTTCAAGATGCAAAAACAACCCATATTACCAACTGCAGTCCAACTAAAATTCACCATTAGAACAGAGCACATCCTGTGCTTATGTCACCTCTCAGTAGGACATTATTCAGTTGGCTTCAAATCTCAGAAATGTATCTGTAAAATATTTTTGAAAGTAGAAAAAATTCATCTGTACATTTTGCTTTGTACTTATCCCCCATAACTGACCTGCAGCTGAGCAACAGGACACCCCTGTAACTGCAGGAAGCAAATTTTCCAACAGAGAGGAGCAAATCCCTTGGGAAATGCCCAGCTGCCTGGCTCCTTGCGGGTGCCCGTTCTGCAGCACATGACTCCCAATCTGTATTTTGTAACACCTGGAGAAGGTGCCTGACTCCTAAGGATTGGACTAAGTGCTCTCTAGAGGTCCCTTCCAAACTTGGTTAAAAAAAAAAAAAAAAAAAAAAAAAAAAAGAAATAATAATTAAAAAAGACCAAAAGACCGCTGATAAACCCTAAAATTGCCCTCAGATCGCTTGCACATTGTGAAATAAACACATATGCAACATGCCCATGTTTTGATATGTATTTTTATTTCCCTGCAGTTTTCACTTATCAAGAACAAGTAACAGGGAAAGTTGTCTGAACTAGTGCATAAACAAACATTCTGAAACACCACTACACGTATCTAATTTACAAGAACCGTATAAAAAAAGTCACTAAAACACTACACTACGAAGGTGTCCAACGCTTACAGTCAGACTTTTTCCAACCCGTTACTTGCCTTGTAGCCACAGGAAAACTCTCCAAAATCGAAAAGACAATCTTGCCACAACCCTCCCTCCCCCCCACCACCTGGGATGGCTCGATATCTAGACATCCAATAATTATTGCAGTGATATATAATGCAATACATACCTGGTAAAATATCCTTTATGTGGTGTGTTACAGTTTTAAAGCCGGTTAAAATATGCAGTCTCCGGATAAAATGTAATCAGTTGAAAATTTTCTCATATCTGCACAATTTAATATGTGCTAGATGCATAATTTTCCTAGACAGTTTCTTTTTTCCTGTGTAATTATTTTTTATAAACTGGTATTATAAATAGAAATATACATTCAAAATATATGGAAAAGTGAGTTACTACATTAAATTTGCATGTATCGATCCATCCCTTTCCCCTGCACAGTAATAGAAAATACTATTTTGCCTTGAACTTCATATTTGACAGTGAAATGCCACTAAAGTATTTACCAAAAAGTCCATCTAGTCAAATTGTGAAACAAAATGAACCAAGTGAAAACTTTACATTTCCTTTAGAAAAAAATTACAAGAATTTTGTTTCCTAGCTATGAATCTTTAACTTTTCTTTTTAGACACAAAGTTGGATTTATTTGTACAAGATACAAAATGTAAACATGGCAAAATAAATAGTTAAAACAAGTGATGCAGGATCCCATTTCATGCTCATGATCCCATTAAAGAATTATTTTTTTAATCCATTCAGTTGCAAATTCAAGTGCAAAAGCATGATGATGAATATCTACTATTCAAGTAACAGAAATAATATTGATGATACAAATAAACTATTTTACAAGGTAGTGATTTTCCCAATTTTACAAAATTTACATTATATATCGACTTAATATACGATATAATGATAGTCCTTTTAGGTCCATTTTAGTTCTCTGTGATCCACAGAGTGCTGTATTTTGCATTCAGTTGGAATATAAATGACTACACCGTTAGCACAGGTTGAGACACTGGTTTGAGGTTATGTCACTTCCATTGCTACTGTCGTCTCTGCTATGCCATTTAAACCCAGGCGTTCTGGTTCATGGTTCTCTCTGCAATAAAAAAGAAAAAAATCCAATAATTATAGGTAGAACATTAATATTTCCTTACGCAAGTTCAGTTATTTCTTACAGGGATTATGTATTTCTACAAAGCTGTTACTAAGATCAGGGACAAAACCTTAACATATACAACGAACAGGTAGAAACAGATTTTTCTCTTTAAAACCAAATACTAGCATTTAAGAACTATTTTTCCTCCAAGAGGATTGCAATCCTTTCTATAAAATAAAGATAGTCTATTTATATTGCACTTCTCTTATCAGCTTAAGTTATGGGTAAGAGTACTAAAAAGTCTCTTTAGAAGAGCAAAGCCACGATATGCTCCAATGACTCAGTATCAATTATCAGTCATCCTGTTGGTGAGCAAAACATTGCTCTAGCTTGATTATTTTTCAGTTCTGTTTCTCGCTTTTTCTACATTTGTCACTGCATTTCTCTGTGTACAAGCATAAGACTTAGCTAGGAGGAAGGCACTGCTTTAAACAGTGACTTGAAAGTCTGATCTCGGGGAAATAAAAACTAATCACACTAATGATACAAAGGGTGTTTCAAGGTATGATTACTATTTTAAAAATAGCTTTTCCCCAGTGTACACAGAGACTAAGTTATCCATACAATTTTTCACCTCAAAACTCCTTTGTAACATCTCTTAGAAAAAAAAAAAAGCCTCATGAAACAGCCAGTAGGTCACACTGAATGATGTCTTTTCTCTACTTTTCCAATTCATAAACAAACACAACTTTCATGACATAATACAAAGACCTTTAAAACAAGGCCCAAACACTGGAATTTTCAGAGAGCATTATGCAAGTGTTATCCTGTGTAATATCCATTAAGTATCCTGAAATGATAGTGCCTCAGGTGGTCAAAGGGAATAAATACAAAAATTGTTACTGGACACGTGCCAGGCTGCATCTTGGGCTGTGTATACCCAGCGCTCTGGCGAGAACGTTCACACAGCTTGGGAGCACCTCCTGGAAAGTGCCCCAGGAGAGGGGACAAATAAAAGCAGCTAAAAAGGAAGCTAATCTAAACAAAACTGAAGTTTACCAAAAGTAGCTTGCCCAATATAAATGACTTGAATGCTCATCAGCATACAGATATCACCATGTGAGCTTTTACGGTTCATCATAGTCACACTGAAGATGAGAACACGCAGCTTTATGTTTTTGTGAGGGCAATAGTACATTGGAAAACTCTTGGAAAAACGCTTCAATTCAGTGCTCTGCTGCAGATATGGTTGTGCCTATGGAGGCATTTGCACAACGTAAAGGTGAGGTGACCTGTGGTGCAGCTTGGCCCCTACCTTGCTATACTGCTGATGGCACTGCTCGGAGTCACCTTTGGCACTCTGTCCATACTGGCAGCAACTGTGGCAAGTTTTAAGGCTGTTGGCGACGGTGCTGAAGTCCTTGTATTGATATGCACATTGACTGGAGAAACAACACTGACGTTGTTGAGATGCACGGCATTAGTCAGGCAAGAATTGTTCATGGGCAGCGTCTGAGGGCTGCTTGTGCACAATGCTGGGATCAAGTGGTTTGTGGTGGTGTGGCCGACTGTCCTTACAAGCTGCACGGTTGAAATCCCTGGGCTGGATGATAAAGCCATGTTGGTGGAGTACAAAGTTCTAGAGGTTCCTGTTACAAAACAAATGTGTCACCAATTTAAAAAAAAAAAAAAAAAAAAAAAAAAGCTGGTACTTAATCCCAAAGCCAAAGATTCCCCTCAAGAATAATGTTTTAATTACATGTGTCAGTGGAACAGTGCAAGAATCTGCTTTTTACAGTCAATAATGTAAAGTTTTAAAACCATTTCCAGTCAACCCCAGAGTTCTTTCATGGCTTTTTCATTCACAAAAACAGCAGAAAGCAATTGCTACTGTATCACAGAGAACATTTGTACTGTCCAACTTTATGCACCAATTTTAGGGGCCTGAAAGGGGCAGCATTTCCTATAAAAGGGATTCTGATTTTTAAGAGGTCCTTCTATCCTAGATAGCCATAGCTACCTATCCTATCATTCCCATTTGGAACGGTCTAATTTTACATGCATAATATTGCAGGGGTTTTCATCAACCATAAAGCTGTGTGCCAGGTTCCACGGTGGCAGACTGATGTACCTTTGCCTAATTTTGTACCCCTCAAACTGGTACCCTCTCAGAAGAAGAGTTTTCTCTTTCTTTCCTGGGACTGTTCCAGAATACTGACTTCATTCAGCAGTGTTTTTCTCCCTTCTATTCATTATGTTTTGTCATTAAAGTACCCTGGCCTTCGTTAGCTGCTAACCACCACATTACTGCAAAAGCCTCTTACGGCAGTCAGATTCCAACTACCACGTGTCTCAGTACCAGGCAGCTACTCAAGCACAGCTGCACGACACGGCCACACTGCACTCTGACAAGGGCCGTGTGAGCAGAGGGCAGCAAACGCCTGTGTGCATTCTTTTATTCTCATCTGGGAGGCATTTAAATACAACAAGATCTAATACTTAGAGCAGTTCTTTTAATATTGCTTTAAGTGCTTGATTTTGTAACTTTTCTATTTGTCTTTCAGATAATGAAAAGGATTTTTAAAGTGTTTTTAACAACTGATGCTGTTTTAATTCCACATTCACACTGATTCTAACATGGTATTGCCTACATTTTTGATTTCAAACACTCTTATAATATAAAGCCTACCAAAAAAGCCCAGAAATACTGCTCTTCCAAGTGTACAAGAGTGCTCAGTAGCCTAATTATTGCATTAACCTGAGTGCCATTGCTCAAGAATATTTTAAAGGGTTGCAATATACAGAGAATAACATTTGAAGCTATTGCTATTTAATAAGAACAAAATGCATGGTTTCTGAAACCAAAGGAGAGCAGCTGCCATGTAAGAGATGCTCACCTGAAGGCTGGACCACACCATTAACGCTACCATGGCCACTGCCCTGCTCCTTGGGTGCCTCTGCGCGCGCAGGAGCCGGGGCGCTCACCACGGCCGACGCGGCAAAGTGGGCGCTGGCCGAATCCAGCGTTTTGGACATGCAGTCAGAGGAGCTGGAGCCCTGCTGGAATGGGGATGGCACAAAACACCACAGTGGGATCAGTACAGTGCAAAACTAACAGATATATAAAAACATCACACATACTTCTACAGGGAAAGGGAAAGGAATGAAAACAACCTAGGGCTCTCTTTTGCCCCTCAGGAACTACCAATTTTTCACACTCATGCACGTTTTAGCTCATAGCAGGGACTGTTACTTCATAAAGTAGTTTGAACAAACAGGTCTTCTTCAGAGCAGGATAGAGGAGGATACAGAGGAGGATAAGGAGTGTGAAAATAGGTCATATTTACAGGGCATTGACTAATCCTGTGGACACTGCTAGCACTGGAGTAGAGTAAGAGAATTCCTGTTTTAAGATATAAACTGTAGCTGCACATAAAAAAAAAGTAAAAAAAAAGTTTTCATTTTGAAACTTAGAATATTAACTCATTCAGCAAAAGAAGAAAAAAAAAGCCAAGTATTCAGAGTGGTCAGAGTACAAATTACCTTTCAGGTACTATACATCAAAATGAAAAAACACCATGCTCTAAGCCCACTCTATATTGCCTTATACCTATCCTAAAATTCAGTGTATTTATTGAAGTGCTATATTTAGCTTGTAAGAGCTGACGAGTACAATAAGCAGAAGGGAAGGGAGCATCTATTAGAGGAGAATACAGGAGGATACAAAAACACTTTACAGGTGCCTTACCTGTGCTTTTGGATGCGTCAGTTGCGAGGAATGCTGTGATTGCTGCTTCTGCTGAAGCTGAGCCAGTTGTTGCCTCTGCATTTGAACTAACTGCTGTTGGTGCGTCTGAAACTGTTCCTCTGTGATACCCCCTGTTACTGTGGAAAAAGAAAACCCCAGGGTTAGATGTTTTTGTCTTGGGCAGACTCATTTAAAGAGGCAACTATGGCTATGTCCATCATTTCTGTTAATTGTATGTCAAATGAAGCTCTACCACAGCCACATAAATCAGGCAACATCCTTTACAAAGCACTACTTATTCAAGAGAAAAAGGTGACCTGATCCTGAAAATGTGGAAAAGGATTTCTACATATCCTAGAAATCGCAGCTTAGCCAGAAGCCGCTACACCGAATTCAGCTGGGTTTCTTCTCTGGCTCCCACAGCTCTGTAGGTACCAGCATCAATGGAGCACCAGTCAACACATTTAACTAGTAAACACAAACATAATATACTATATACTAATCCTCACTTGAAAGGAAGAGAAATTAATGCACAATGGCAAAACCAACCTTCAGATCTAAAACATAATATATTTGCAAACAATGCAAAGCATTGCTTATACTCGCAGATCTCCTCTGACCTTCAACTTTGAAATGCTTAAATTTTAAAAAACAAAGGAAAACAAACAAAAAACCCACAACAAAAAACAGAACCACAAAACCAAACCAAAACACCATGAAGTTTCACCTGAGAAGCATTTTCTATCCCCCTTAAACCTTCTTTTTTTTTTTTTTTTTTTAAATGAAGTATGAGCTCAGGAGTGCCATAAGGAATTTGTCCACCTGCGTGAACTTTTGCTTGCAAACTCAGTACTATCAAACTCCCAGAAGTGAAGGGTGAAGCAAAAGTAGCTCTTTTCAATTCTAATTTTTACAAAAAAACACACATATGGTAAATTAAGAACACTGTCAAATCTTTGACGCTAAACCTGAGTTGTGTGCAATCTATGCTGATCTGAGAACAAAGTTTTTGTGAGCAAAATACTTCACTTTTCGAAGATTCACATTTTTCCCCAAGGATTCCCATTCCCAATACATTTTAGCATTTTATTTTGAACTACGTTTTTCAAAGATTAAGTTGCCATTCATCTCAAATCTCCCTATTCTGTAGGAAAACCATTTTAACAGACACCAGATAACCCATCAAGGACAAGTTGTCTTCTTTCAGAGCCTGTTTAAATTCCACCCAGTTCAGGTCCTGTCACCTGATGAATACTCAGTAGTCAGACTGAATTCAACTTTACCCCGTTACAGAGAAGTATACATTTGTTATTACATTTAAGTACCATCTGCTTCTACCAGAGTAACAACTGGAGAGTCCTACAGGAGATCAACTTTTAGTAGCCCACATCCAAGGCCTTTAAGGTCACTGTTAAGTGCAAGCGTTTTAATGTTTTTGGCAAAAGGCTCTTTTTACCAAGCTTCCAAATTCAAGAACTTCTTGGTAGCATTTTGGTACCGTTAGACAACAGGAAAACATAAAAAGTCAACGTGAAATTAATCGTCTTTTAGTCTCTACTCCTAGATAGCTTTGGTTTAGATGCCACTTCTCTTAGGAATGAAGGTTTTAATCAAAGATCATCCTTCAGGCTGTCCCCAAATAATCTAATTCAATCATCTAATTACCTCTACATTGTGTTTCACTCTAGAGAAAAACAACAACAACAAAAGCTACCTCTATAAAAGGACAAAGCTCAAGCCATAAGCAGAAGTTTCCAACTGAGATGCTGGCCATGGGCTGTAGCTCTCTTCTACATGGAGGGAGGTATGGGGTAACTAAATCTCCATCACAAGTGGGCCCTGGCAGCAGCAGCCAAAGCAGAGGGCAAGTTGAACACAACGTATGACTGCACCGTACAGTGGGTGCTCCATTTTTTTGCAGGAAACCTGCTTTTATCTTCAGCCCCCAAAGTCCCCAGAGTTGCACATGACATTCACTCCAGGAATTAAGCAAATCAGTGAAGAACTAACTTGCTGCCATAAGTCACATCACCTACCAAACTCCTGGTAACTTCTCCCTCCACCACTCACGCTAATCATCTCCTGTATCCCCATGGTTTATGTGATTGCAGAACTCTTGCAGAGGCATCATTACCAAGGAGATCCCAACCTGCTTGCCTAGATAACAAGACTATATAAAAAAAAACAAAACAAAACAAAAAAAACGTTCCATAAGTGCTCAATGGGACAGGCTCCCCATTTGCACTTACTATAACAAGGGCAAGAGAACGGTTTAGTTTGAAACAGCAGATCTTTATTCACACGCTGCTCTGGCACTCTCCAGAAAAGACCTGTCATACATTCTTGTTTTAGATAAAGCTTATTATTCTGGCAGGACAATACCTTAGCATTTGAGGAAATGCCAAAACAGATGCTTTCTTAACACAAGTGGAAACATAATACAAAATTTATTTTAAATACTCTTGTGCTCCTCTAGGAGTAGGAGCTTACAGATAAACCTGTCACAAATTAAGTGCTTTCTACAATTACCTCCAAAGCAAAACCACATTAGTGAGCGGCGCGATGGGGCCTGCGCTGACTTCACGCGCCCTCAGCCTCCGGCCAGCCCTGCTGCCATTTCCTCAGCATTTCCCAAGGAGCAAATCCAAGGGGGCAGTGCCTCTTCTTGGCTCAATTGCTGTTTGGTGAATGATTTTGCCGAGTCTTTACCAGAACAATAAGGTCTGTTCTATAATCTAAATCTGCAAATACGTCTCCCATAGCCATAAATTTCTCCGGAACATACTGTATGTACTGTATTTTTATAGAATGAATGCTGTTCTCCTCTGAATGTCATCTTCGGGGAGACTTCAGGAATTTATACAACAGATTCCCAAAACTACATATCAAATTTGTTTTTTAATGTACTTTTTTCTCCTTACTGTCTGTCCCACCACTAAAATATGTATTTCTCTACTTCTTATTTTTCTTTCCCTAACAGTGTAAATCCTAAGGTACATGACTGCTATTCCATCTGTTTGCATTACTTGTGTTTAAATTAACATATAGCACCAACAATTCCGTTCTCTATTTTTGTTGCCTGGATTTTTTTTTTTTTGTTTTAATGTCAACATAACTCCCTACCCAAGGGAAGGGCACCCTTTCACCGAACATATCACTAAAGCGTTGCTTTCATTTTTATTTTCTTTGTATACCATCAGTCCTCTGACTAGGAAAGATCTCTTCCAGTGATGTTTTCCTCTTCAGTTGTACTAAAGACAGGCACAGAGATTTCACAAATCTCTTCAACTTTTTTCCTTCACTCAGGAGGAAAGACTTAAGACTTCAAAAAGTCTTTCAGAAACAGCACAAGTCTTCAAGGCCCTTTTATATTTAATTCATCATACCCCATTCACTCAAACGGAAGTCCTGCCATATTGCTGGCTTCCATTACATAAAGAACTATCAGCTACTTCTTCGCAGCTCACAGCCTTCCTTTTTGCCCCCCATATCCTCAAATCTGAGGAACAGGATTCACTCCCATTTTCTGCATTTGCTTTAAGAGCAAATCTCCTGGTAATGATCCCATCACAGAGCAGCCCCTGTGCTACAGGTGCAGGGCTGCAGCCATTTACATTTCTCACAAACAGCACTGCCCTTTACTCCTGTTCCTCCACACATTAAAAGGGTTCCTGTGCAAAAGCCTTCATGAGAGGAAGAGCAATATAAAGACTACAATGACTACAGTTAAAAATAAACCATGTGTAAAAAATACTAGGCTGTAAAACATATTCTTTGCATGCCAGTAGTATACAGACATTATGAAATGTTACTGATAAAACCTTAAGACTGTAATTCAAAGAAAACTGCTTTTGTCTTCATGAAATTTATTTTCTATACATGAATTTCTGCACATTAATTTTCCCAAATTCTTTAGAGACATACAATGCGATATATCTACACAAAGTTAATTGCAGGATTCAGATCAGCCTGTTATCTCATTACCCTGTTTTACAACACCAGCTTCCACACATGCAAGAGTGGGAGAAGATTCCGATGCCTGCTGATGCTTAGTAATAGATGTCTTCTGGCAGCTCCCCAATTAATCACTATTTAAAGCACTATGTACTCTTTCTCAGGATAAGAAAGTTACAATGTTAAAAAATATATAATTAAAAGCTCCTAATACAGGAAGCAAGTAAGACTGCTCTTAAGCTTTTTGGGTTGTGGAAGGTTTTATTCTAACTCTATACTGAACACACACACACACACACACACACACACACACACACACATTGAGTAGCTACAGGTATCAGAGCAGTAGTGCATAGATTTTTATACTCCTGTGAAGATGCCTCAAGGTTGTTCCCCTCACCCTTATAAAACCATCTATCTTTCACTTGCTGTCTTGCTCATCTGGAGCAATTGTTTTACAAGCCAAATGGTAAAAGACACCTGGGCTTGCTATAAAGGGTTAAAGACCACCTTTAAAAGCAAGAAAAATCTCCTATCAATCTGCGGCTGCTGATTTCACGGCAATCCTTACAGCACACCCAGAAAGATCTGACTTCCACTTGCCTTCGACTTTACCATGTGCCCTATGCTCAGTGCTCAGCTGTGGTAGGCACACCACAGTTTTAGTGTGAGAGGATGCAGAACCAAATAGAGAGTAATTACCCAAGGGTAAAGAGAAAAAGCATTATGCTTTCTCAATTATAATGTTTACAGCGGTCCAAGATACAGCCCACAAAAGTCTCATCATATATTTAATACATATCAAAATGGAGTCTGATGAATAGCAGCATCTATTAGGATTATGCTGTTTTACCTGCCTCTGCCTGTTCCTGCGGGGTGACTTGGTAAATCCTCGCCCTAGTGTCCTTTCCCCAACCCCTCTGCACAGTGAGCAGCTCGGCCTATCAGTATGGAGCGTTGATGAGGCAATACACTGCAACCCACGGGTGCCAACACACCACTTTCTCAGGGCAAATAACTTCTTTCGGATGGGTCACTGTGAACTGTGTGCCTGACAAGCATCTCCTACTCTGAAAGCCTTAACCGTGGCCTATCACCAGCACTGTCAAACACCAGCTGAAAAGCTGCTCTCCCAGCCTCGGGCAGTGGAGGTGGCTGCTTGAGAGGCAGTGTTCAGCAGAAGTCAGAGGTTGACTCCACACGGCTGTTTTAAAGATTCTGAACACTGGCAGTTTCACAGCGGACTCTGGATGTTAGTTATGCTACGGTGCAATAGGCCCCAACGTTTCGGGGTAGAGGTTCAATGACTGTGCTACCAGATGATGACACATCATATGATCAATTCACTTTAAGAGAACTCTGCAACAGAAGAGATTAGAAATGACCAACACAGGGAAAGAAGGTGTTAAAGTGCCAGAGCAAGCCTTCAGAGAAGCTCAACTTATTCTTCTCTCCAGATGTCTAAGGCGAGTTGTGACAAGACTGGATAGTACACTTAGATGAGTAAAACCAGGACTTCAGAGTGAATTCGGGGCACTATTTTTAAATCCTTATGCCTTGATTAATAGATACAACAGTCATTTATAGCAGGAAACCACCAAGCCCCGAGACCAACCACCACACGAGAGCAAGTCAGCTCCAATCCAAATGCCGTGTTAGACGAGCGCTATCAACCCTACAGCTTCCCGAGCAGCATTGCAGGCCTAAACGTCACTGTCCCAGAAATGGATCAAGATTTGCATGTGTCTCAAAGAGCAGGTGGGGAATTACACAGAAGGCGCATCAAAATTCTCATCAGGACAGGTATCAAGAGCAAACACTGTTTTCCAACTTCCTCAGTCCTGCTCAGTATGTTTACTAACTCCGTACTGAGATATTTTGAGAAATCAAAGAAATAAAAACCCACAGACAATTCCTCTCACCAAACCAGAACAAAAACCACTCTGCTTGCTTTTGCATTTATAAAAAGCATTCCTTTCTCAAACAAGGTTAGACCAATAAATGTCTTTACGACTCAAAGCTTATGTGTATCAGAAATCCGTAAAGACAAGCAAAACCTTTGTGTTATTCAACACAATTCTTGGCACTTTATCAAGGTTCAGTACTTCAAGCTGAAATTATAGCAAGGGGAGCAGACTGTCTGGGGGGAGGTGGGGAACCTGCATCTTAGAGGAAAATCAAAAATAATTAGCTTGTATCTTGGGGAAACTACACACATTAATTCCTGAAGATGTTACCAGACTAGACCCAAGGAAAGCACTGGAATTTAATAATTCAAAATTCCATATAAATTCAAATCCTTGCCTACCTGATATGCCATTCTTGCTGGTGTTCAGTAAAGCTACAGATGCTGCAGAAACTCTTTTATTATTCACAGTCTGCCCTGGTTTCCTTGAGGTACATTCTTCACTATCACTGTCCTGGAGATTTAGTAGCCTTGGCTGAAAACACTGCAGTCGACATGATCTGATATTGCTTAGTATTTCAGAAAGGGACAGTCTGTTTTCACAACGTTTATTGGAAGTATTGGTCCGTGAAAAATTAGAAGAAAAGTCTAAAGTCTGGGAAGAGCTTGAAAAACCACTCAGCATTTCCGGATCAATCTGCCTCAAGACAGGATCATGCTCTGTAGATATTCGGTCCATTAAAACCCTGAATCAAGTGGACAAAGAAAAAAAAAATCCAAATAAGTCCAATACTCTTACACTTTCAAAGGAACAGAGAGTAAAAATAATGCAGCTTACCTTCCACCCCTGCCAACCCGTCTTCTTGCAAATCCTATACATCTCCTTGGAATTGTAAGGGTTGTAAGGCAATGCCTGAACCTCAGCTTGTCCAAGTCTGCCAATTCTGAATTTTCATACAAAGAGCTAGTTTGGTCCAAACGAGGCTGCAGAGAAAAAAGAAAAGGCAATTTTGTATTAATTTGAAGAGTGTAGTTTGGCCAACCATGATTATTCATACTAAACAATTTAATATGCACAATCTATATTACAGTTCTAAACATGCTGAAAATGGGTAAGTATCACTTGACTCATATACTCAGATCATCAGGTAACTTGGAATTTTTGTGGAAAAAAATAAGGCATGAATTTGTGCTGCAAAATATCATTTTTGCTTGATTATATATGAAACACAACAAAACAACAAAAAATATGAAACACTGCAACCAAAACGCAAGTTAGAATTAATTCAGTCTACTAATAAGCACATAAAACTACCCTACTCAAACAGACAAAGGTCCATGTGACCTGGTATCTTTTGGCTGATAATACTGGTTTGGTCATATAACAAAAACTACAGAACACGGCGCCTACGGAATGATCCTCTCCTTGTTCCAGGCTCTGAGCTTCAGGCTGTCCACAGCCTAAGGCTCTCTGAACCACCGTCTGTGGTCCTGACCGTGCTGCAGCCAGCCGAGATCCAGCCTGCAGGAATTGGCCCATTCCCTTCAGTGAGGGTCAGCTGTGCAACAAGTTTGGTCTTTAATAAAAAGTTCATGAAAAACCTATTGCCAAAAGGTAACAGAAGTCATTATAATGGCCTTTGTGCTGGTACAGAGCAGTCAATTACAAGACCTTGAGAATGCATTTGCCGGTATATAGCTACTTTAGGGTGTTGTCTTTAATTCGTGAGAATACTCATAAACTCAGAACTGCATAATCTTTACAGATGAAAATGCTGCGTACAATCTGAGATGCTTCACAATAAATATTAAATATTAATACCAATTTTCATGAACAAGTTAAACATGTACAACAGTAATGCTGTACATTAAAAAGTTAAATGATTAAAACACAAATGCTTCACAGAAGAAAAAAGAAAAACAAAAACCAAACAACTGCCAAAACATTCAATTCCACCTCAGACCCTACAAATTTCTGCAAAAATATGACAAATTCCCAACCGCAAAGTGTTGGCTTCTTATAATTTTTGTTCTAATTAATCCTGGAACTTTGCGCTGTGAACATATCATGCAGGAAGACATTAAAGGCTAACATCAATTCCATTAAATAACTTGATTCTAAACAGAAAGAGAAAAGAACCAAAAATGAGATTCCAGTTATTTCAACTTCTTTTGGCCAAGACTCCACTCTCGCAAAATAAGGGGAAGAAGCCCCACATTCAAATTCAAAGCAATCAAGTCAGAAGCTTCAGCTAAAGCTCTGGAGCTAAGCAGAGCTGGTGACTGGATGAGCAGTCAGGCAACTGCAAAACACCCACTTCACTAACTGAAGGAATCAGTGAGCTAGGAGGCCATGCAAAAACAAAAGGTAAGCATACAAAATTAGTATCTTAAAGAATCCACTGGCAAGTCTCCCAAAAAGAATACTGTCATGACATATTTTTGAAGAAAACTAGTAGCAGGGCAGAAACACACACTGTAATCAGGTTACCTACAAAGTGTTTTGACTTCTGAAACTACCTGCTATCTGTCTTCTCTACTGAATTACAAGTAGTCTTAATGACTGTACAATTACCAAAGTATTTTGTCACCTAACTTCACCAGTCCTCCAATGAGGCAAGCAAAGAAAAAGCAAGCCCATTATAGCACTGTGCTTATCTTTCCTAGCTCTCTGTAGCCAACAGCTCCCAGTCCCTAAGTGTATACTGAAAAAAACTCAGTAGGGTTCTGAGATTATGACAGAGTGTCTATAACTAGGCTCAGCTCTCTGCTCACCGCTGCAATATCAACCAAGTGTTTTTCAGTATACTTAACAACTTGCTCTAATTTCAGAATAAATTTTTCACATGTAAGAGAATTCCTTAAACCCTTCTGCTTCGAAAGCGTAATCGACTCAAGGCCCCAGGAGGGTTTCTCAAACAGGGCTGGCAACTGAGACAACTAGGACCTAACAAGCTCCTAAAGTTGAGGAAAAAGGATTTGCCAGTAAAACTTGGGGCAGGCAAGATGCCTCTGCTTAACGGTGGCTGAACTGGACTGCTGCCTATGCAACATGTCATTTTCCATTTACCAGAAATGGACAGTATAGAGAGAAAAAAAAAAAAAAACTCTTAAAAAAAACTCAGATTGTTTTTCTTTTGAATCACCAAGTGATCAGAACTTTTGGGCTGGAAATGAGAAGAGGAAGAAATATCACATTACCATTAAGTCAATTTATATCTGTATCTATCTATATGTGTGTGTGTGTGTGTGTGTGTGTGTGTGTGTATACATATATACACACATATAACAAAAAACAAACCAAAGTGAATTCAGTAACAGATAGTCTTACAGCATAATACTGGCATCCTGCTCTTCTCCTGAAAGCACAAGGTCCATCAGGATCATTTTCTTCTTCCGCTTCTGATACTGGTGAGGGTACCTAGACCAGAAAGCAAAGTCAGCTTTCCAAGTGCTGCATTTAAAAGAAGTGTTTTAAGGGACTTTAAAGACACTACTAATGAGGTACAAGCTAGAAAACCATCATCTCTTTTTGACTTCATTTAGTTTAAAAAAGTAAAAATCAAGTAAGCTGAAAAGTTTTTCATTCATATTTAAGAGAGATCGTAAAAGAAAAAGGTAAGTATGTTAATGCTGTCATCAAAAGACAGGTCAGTTAACTCCCAATGCTTTTGCCTAAGTAACTAGAGCATAACCACTGCAAAGACCATCTGCAAATTAAAAAAAAAAAAAAAAAAAAAAAAANGCTGGAAATGAGAAGAGGAAGAAATATCACATTACCATTAAGTCAATTTATATCTGTATCTATCTATATGTGTGTGTGTGTGTGTGTGTGTGTGTCAATATATACAAAAATAAAAAAAAAAAAAAAAAAAAGATCACCAGAAGGGATTTACATAACAGTTGGGGAAAAAGATGTTTGATAACATGCTAATTTGGGGTCTGCATTCTTCAAAATACTGTAGAAAAAATGCTTAAAAATGAAAGCTTATACAAAAATGCAGTTTACGAAATAAATGGAAAATTTCAACAGTTTATGCAAATGTCTTATTTATAAAATTATCTGTTTAACAGTAGCTCTCCATCTACTGTTAAAAAGATCAAATGGGAGGTTTTCAAGCTGGACTAAGTTAAATATTCCCTCTTCTGTAAGCCAGAATTTTGTAATAAAGTGGTACCTGTGGGAACTCATCTTCGTCTGAACTGTGGAAGTCATACTGTTTAATATCGCTCTTATTGACAACAGGCAAAGGATCAGTAGAAGGCTGTTGAGCAGTTACCACACACTCTAATTTAGGTTTCTTCAGATACTTCTTCTTTTGGCGTACAACATCCGACACCTCCTCCTTTAGAGATGAATGATGAGGATGCTGTTTGTGAAAAACGAGAAAAAAGTTATTTAGTTGTTTCATCTTCTTATGCCTTAGAAAGAAATGACTGCTTGTCCTTCAGTGCCTTTTAACATATGGCATCTGCTGCGTGCTTCAGACAGATAAACCTTTCAACTACATGACTATATGAAGCAAGTTCCTTCCACTGCACTAAGTGCAGTATATACCATTGTGAGACATTCTATTCCAGTTATTTCCCAAACTCTCAGTTTGGTAAGCCAAGGACTTGTAATTTTCTTAACTGCTCAAGTTTGTTTGGAAGGAAATCTTATTCGTTTAGTGTTTCTCGCATCATTTTTCTTTCTAAAGGATTTTAATGTTACCAGTTTTTGCTCCTTCCTTGTAGATTGTTAATGCTAACCCTCTAGAATAAGCAATCGAGTTGATGTTGAACACCATCCATGTTCAAGTGAGCACTTTAATTTCAAAGCTTTCAAATCTCTTTATAACTTTAGATTAATTTGGATTTGCACAAAACTTTCAAGCAAAACCCTGCATAAAGAAACAAAACAAAACTTAAATTTCCCCAAATTACCACTTGTCAATAACCACCCAACTAAAACCAACTCCAGGAATGAAGCTCAGCTTCCCAACAGCCCATGTGCAAAGTAAGGCAGAGTAGAATCCCTGCAGAATATCAAGGTTACAAACGTGTTTTTAATTTACTGAACACTAGGTGTCGCAGGTGTTAAATTAAAAATTTCCAAGAGGCCTTCTGACCTCCAGTCTGACTCCCAAGCACTTTACAACAGTCACTTCTCAAAAGAAGCACACGCTAACTCAAATTTGTGTGATTAGACTCCAATAACAACCCTCCTGTCACCAGGATGCAAATGAAAATGGCTGATACTATCTCACAAATGATTCAAATAATTGAAAAATGTCTAAGAAACCAATGAATAAACAAAAGTTTTTGTTTTGCTACAAACATTTGATAGAGCATGCCTCAAGTCTTTTTACTTAAAAATCATTTCTCATCATGATCGCATAATATACAAATTAAACAAAAACAGACTTTCCAATTACTGTAGACTAAGAAAACAAATTAAGGTCTCACCACCCTGAAATGCTTGCCAGCTCATCTGATTCATTCTTGCGTATTTAAAATGCAAGTTGACATTGCTACAGTTACATTTTCTTAGAAAGTTCAACAAGAGACATTTTCAAATGCTTGGGGAAGGAAGTGCGGGAGCTGTTCGCTTTTTAAAGTAGCTCTTTGCTTTGCTAAACATGGCTTTTGCTTTGTGCTACAGCACAGAGACATCCTCCTGCCTCAACCCCTCATTTTCCCCTACTCGCCAGCTGAGGATGCTGCCTAAGAGAGGCCTGGCAGCAGAAGTGCAGACAGACTTGCAGGCTTTTCTCCTTGTAGTGTCTTGACCTTTTTCTCTCCTTTCCCCACCTTGTTTAGAGACCTCAGCTACAATAATGACATTAGAATGGTTTGAGATGAGAAAAATGTTCTTATGTAGTATGACTATCTAGTATATCACAGTGGCATGTTTAAAGCAAAGAGAGCTGCTGAGAACAACAAAAGATACTCAGAGTGTGACAGAGGAAATGTGGCATGAACAAGCAGAAAACACAGTAATACATTAAGGCTACAAACATTAACTGCTAAATTAATTCTCTTAATCTTAATTAATGATCTCTTAATGGGACAGGGTGAGTGGGAACCCTGTTATGAATTTCTAACCCCCAAACTAAGTTTGATGCATTTTTCAGTATAGAGGACCTTCTGTAAGCCAGTTACAGCTATCCTGATCTTTTTCACTTAATTCTATTTGAACTCCAGGCCACCAGAGCCAAACAAACACACAGGCTCATGGCTAACTTTTGGAAGAAATACTTTAACTCTGCTCTGCACAGGTTATCCAGACTGTCCTCAGCTCAATGAAAATGTTCAGTATTATCTGCCATGTTATAATTTGCCCAGTCAACACTTGTATCATATCTAAACATGAAGCTTCAGAGCATCTAGCTATGAATTATTTTTATTCTGTAGGCTCTCCAGATGCTACTAACAAGGCCAATTATAAAATCAGATATAAGCTACTGGGCTTCTGTGCACACACACACACAAACACACACAAAACTGTAGAAAACTACTGTCAAATAGCATGAAACTTCCTGAAGTGCAGCATTCCGCAACTTTGCTAATTTTAGAATAAAATACCTAGCGTGGCATGCTGCAATTCAAGTCTTACCTCTCTGTGCCTTTTTTCAGAGCCTTACATCCTTTCACAGAAATAAAGGTTCACAAACTTGTCCAGCTTTTTCTTCCCTCCTACTGTTTGCTACTTTTTTTAAGGTACTAAAGGGCAGGCAGGGGTAGGTACAAAAACTTCTGCACAGTGCTCCTGAGAAGCGCATATCCTTGGTAATAGCAAGTTACTACCACAAATTCCATTGAGTGTTTTTAAAAACGTAAGATGCCTACAGCTTTTTCAGCTGTTGACAAGATAACAGTTGCATTCTTTTGCCTAGAAATATGATTAGTATAGGACCACTTAAACAGAGCACCTTTCTACAAAAAAAAAAAAAAAAAAAAA
>VZSV01000167.1:1255342-1272352 GCA_013398735.1 Nothocercus julius | reverse complement strand
AAAAAATTACATAAAGCTGCAGAAAAAAATGCATAATTACATTTGGAATAAGTTTTTCCACAAGATGATGATACAATAAGATAAAATTATTTTTTTAAATTAAGGTAAAAAAAACAAAAAAAAAAAACAAAAAAACTCTTTGGTCATCTTCTCCATAACTTCTCTGCTTTCTTATTAGTCTGTTGGAAACAGGTCAAAACAATATATGCAAAATATTGCTCCTAATACTTCTTTCCACCTGCATTCTGCACACAGCAGAGTGCGCATCTGTACAAAGTTGATGTAAAACAGGGAGTAATTAAAGACTTCCCAGTTCCCACAAAACTGAGCAATTTACAGCTAGTGGAAGAAAATCCCTCCCTCCGTTTAAGAAGGGCAAGTTTATAACCTATAAAAGTCTCTATTACCTACTTGCGTGCCAATATCTATAAACTGGCACTGGACTTTCAACTTTCTAGAAAATGGACAAACTGCAAACTGCCTATAGAAAAACTGGTGGATTATAACCTCACTGTAACATTTAGTAAGTCTGAAGTTGACCTGGCTCATCCAACACTGCAACTATTAAGAAACAGAATGCTTGAGGCCCTGCAGGCAGACAATTTTAAAATGACAAGATTTAAACCAACAAGTGACTGATACGTTACCTTTCTTGTTTGCATCTTCTCAGTCCTCCTCCGAAAGGCAACGTAAGGGTCATTGTTAGTAGAGCCATCCCTCTTCTCTTGTTTGATTTGGGGGATGAGAGATGGCCCTCTGCAATTCTTACGCTTTCTTACCCAGTAGTCGTATACAGCCTTAATAAGGTAATCATCTTCGTTTAGCAGCAATTTAGCTTCTTGAAGTGTTACAAGCTAAAAGAGAAAATTCAAGAGGTGCAACTGAGATGAATGTGTGGAGGTAGGGGAAAAAAAAGAGTTACTCCATGTCTGCGTTTCTTCTAAACTTGCCAGATAAACTTATTCCCTTTTCAGCACAAGAAAGCAGAAGGAGAAAAAAAATATATATATACACATTCATCTAAATCAAAGTACTTAGGCCAGTTGTCTTTGTAACTTAAATATAGTTGCTAACTTTTCTGCATTTTTTTCTCCTTCAAATTTCATCTTCTTTAGCATAAGGCATTTTTAACCTAACCCTTGCAAAGTCTCTTCAAGAGGAGAACATTTTGGCCTCTTAAAATACAGCTTCAAACTAAATCAGGATGAGGAATCAAGGCAGAACTACGGATTCTGCAAAGGATTTCTGATCCCAACAAAGTGTCTGTCCCACTTAAAGAAATACTCACATCCATTTCAAACTTTCCTTTCAGAACTCTGTTTTTCAGGTATAATTTTTTGAGCAACTTTTCAAGAATACTATTTACTATTTTACATAGTCCTTGAGACAAGGACAAGTCAAGGCATGGGTCAACAAAACACGAACCTGGATGGGATGTCAATTTGCCAATTCTTTGAATTAAAAGGCCAAGAGAGACACTACAACCAGCTGTTCTCACCCCTTTACTTTTCAATCCTCACAAGATCTCTCTTAGATTCTTCTGAAACTAATCAAATGGTTGCACTGAAAGATTCAGATTTGAGGAATGACCTTTGAAAAGGCATTCTGTGAGCAGCACTTTTTCCAAGGAGTTATTTTTATAGCTTTTAGACTCTTCTCCAAACAAAGGTCTCAGAGCACCTCAGCAACTTACTATTAAAATACCAACACTCTGATGAAATCAGGGAATAAATATGCAGCACAGGCCTGCTCTTAAAGGAAGAAACTAGGTTTTTAGTGTGAGCTATAGAGACTGGAGCAAATCCTCCTTCTCCTGCACCTGTGGGAAGCGCAAGTTTGAAAATATGAGATTGCCGATTTCTGGAACAGTTGAAAATCTTTCTGCTGTTGGAGCCCAATCTTAACGAAGGCTTGGCCTTGCTGCCGATGCTTCCACATCTCAGCTTTGCACTTCAACTTGAGCCAACATACACTGGTAGCAAGTGCAACAAAAATCTAAATTCCCACGTACAATGTGTGTTTATAGCCCAAACTGTACACTTACCAATCACAGTAAGGTTCTTTCATAGCAACATTGCTTAAACAGCATATTTTATGTCATCTTCTACTAATGGCTTACAGTTACGAATTAGAATTTAAAACAAGTCCCTCCACTACGCACACCTCACCTATTTTTCTAAAGGTGACAATCAGATACAACAATGTGAATTCCGTATACCTGAAAAATCACCAATACGTGCTTATGCAGTACATATACACACACAGCCCCCCGCCACAACCCTTCAAAACACACATACAAAACAAACAGACAAACAATCACTCAAACTCAGAAGTGAAAGTAATCAGCAATTCTTAGCCTAGTGTAATACCTGACTAGAACTGGCTTTTTCAAGCCTGTCAACCATTATTTCAAACTGCAATGGCTTAATTTCCATCTTCCGATTTAGTCTGTTCAACAGGGTTTCATCCTCAGAGTCCATATCATAATCTGGCTGTTCATTGTCCAGATTAAAGGCTGAAAAAGATATACACACACAAAAGGGAAACATTAGTTAAATCACATACCATGGAAATACAGAAATCAGAAAAAAAAAAAAAAAACAATAAAACCTCAGACTTTAAAATTTCACTACAGGTGCAAACTATAATAGCTCTTTAAAAAGCATTCTTGTTTTTGTGTTTTGTAATGCCATTATAATAAAGTTCCTTCATAATACCAGGAGAAGTTTCTGAACAGTTAAGATTATTATTTTCAGACAAATCCTAGACTTGGAAACAGATACCCAAACTGAAGTTATGAAATACTCTCAATTGCCCACTTTGAATTAATTCAGCTAAGCTACAGTCTTAAAATGTTTAATAAGGTAAACTTCTTTATGATTGTCTAACAGAAATTGTAGAAGTGAAGAACAGAAATTGTAATCCTGTGGGAACTCAAAGTGCTACTCATTCTCCAAAACCAGTTCTGCAGTAGACATCTGTCTTTTTAGCCATACAGTCCAAAACAGTAAATTCCCTTTTTAATAGCAAAAGTCCTATCTTTATTACAGATTGCATTATTCATTCTCCACACACACACAAAGTTTCTGGTCTTTCTAAAAAGCAGAAGAAAACATTCATTCAACCTAAGTTTTACAAGAAGGATGAGAAAATCCCAAACAATGGCAACAATTCTTATTATATATAATAAATACTTCACATTAATATCTTGACAAGGTAAAATATTAACTACAAACCTCCAAATAATTCAATCAACAAATTGGTGTATTAACAGCAGAGAAGGCTTTTTAGACTGCATTTTATTTGTAGTAGCCAACAAGTCAAAGTGCTATCACATGCCTATGTTGTTAAGTCACGCCTGTATCTGAGCACCAATTTGAAGAAAACTGCTATTAACCTTCCTGGTATGCAGGGGAACCCAAAAGAAAAGGCACGGAATTACCAGGACCAAAATATCAGGATCAGAACACCAGGGCTGACAAATCAGCATGTTCTCTCACAGAAAGTTTGAAAAGTTAAAGGACAGTAATGCCCTTCTCTCCGTATCTTAGGCCAGCACAAGACCACCCTTTCTGTGTGCTGATACAAAGTCAATAAATTAGCTTAAATTACTACCAGAATGGAAAAGAATCCACTTGGCTTTGCATGGAAATAGATGAGAGAGTCAGCTACAAGTGCAAAGTGCTCGGAAAGGAAAGGCAGGGCTTGACTGCGCTGCTTCAAACAACAGCGCTGAGCCATAAGGCTTTTTTGGCCAAAGATACAGTATCAACATACGCTAAGAGGCTCTTCAAAAAGAAATGAGTAATAATAAAATTATATATAATGGTATAAGTATGCATTAAACGGAATTACTAAGATCAGCAATTCAGTAATGCAATTGCTTGGCAAATTTAAGACACATAACTTAATATTTGAGACAAGACACTTAGGTCGCATTCCCTTTGATGTGGCACATGACCCCTCGCAGTCCTCAGCATTATTCCAGGCTTCTACTACATCTCACAACAGTTTTCCTGCCACTCTATGGTGGCAATCCATAAGAATCTATCTAAGGTTTTGTGATAAAGATTCATATGGAACCATGAATTTTAAAAAATATTCCAGAAAAACGCAATAAAAATGTCACCAGGCAGTACCACGCAAAGGACACAGAGACTTTTGAGCAGGCTGCATGTTGTAGACAGGGCGAACCGTTCCGTCGCAGTGTAACCCTCACACTGCTCTGCTCTCCAACACTCATTTGCAATTCCAAGGCCTCATAAGGATAATCAGCCACTTTCGCCTTGAAGGAAGAAATCCCCTGCCCCATGACTATCCCTAGCACCTACGGACACACCTGCAGGCCAGTGCACCCTGCAAAGCCATATTCAAGCAGCTCTGCTCAAAGCAGACAGCGAATGTTTTCTGGAAAACAAGCCCATGTGATTCTGGAGCACATCTCCAAACAGAGGAAATTTCCTTAATAATAAAAATAATTAAGGATATGCAGGAAAAACCTGAGAAGGTACTGTTTACCATGAAACATTTGGAGATACACTCAACTCTCTGTCCCAAGGGGGCCCCAGAGAACCCCAATGGTTTCCTGCTAAGCTCCCGAGTTGTCAGTTTGCAGAAGGAGCCAGGACACACTTGGACCAGCCCAGTATGAAATACACCGGGTGTTTGCAATCAGAAGCAGAAAAGCAAGGAGTGCAGAGCCTCTCACTTCTGGCTCACCTCCTATTTGAAACCACAGGCCAAACAACACGCCATGCCCACCCAAGTTCATAACATAATGCTGAATTACTAGCTGATAAAACCTCATCTCTGCGAAAACAGAAGTAACAGCCCGTATCATGTACCATGTTTTTAGCAGCACTTTGGATATCACTTGTGATGATGCGCAGTTTATCAATATCTCCTTGCAACGAAAGGCTGTTCACACGGAGGCTGGGTGACAGTGGAGCGGAAGCAGCCGCAGTTCTTGCAATGCGCCTCCTGTGTCAGCAGAGTCAGGAAAGTCACAAAGCCTCAGCAACCCCTCGGAGATCTACAAGTCTGGGAATGTAAGGGTATACAGATAGCTGTCCCCCCAGCCTTCTCTTTGCCAAGCGCGCTGCGTGGAACTGGAGTGTGTTAACTCCTCACCATGGAGTCAGCTTGTCTGAGCTCTGTGGAGGGCTTCAAGACGTGTCCTCCCTCACTGAGGGCTGAGCTTCGAAACACACTTCAGACATCCACACCCATCATTTTGTGCCGTTTCCCCCAGCACCAAGCAAGCAGTCATGCATCTGCAGCTAACTGCAGAGAAAGGCATTTTTCACCCTGCCATTAGCCTGGCAGCTTGCTGGCTCTGACAGCCATCACAAGACACAGGTGGTTTATGTCTCTTATGAAAGAGCCACCCATCACAACCTCTTGTTTCTATCCCTGCCATAGCAACAGATACAGCTGTTCATTCATGCCTGCAAGAATCAGTGCAGAATAAGCCCCAGAAAGCGCCATATTTCACATGAGCAACTACTGGACAGCACTTTAAGCCCATCCAGTCTGCTAATTCCTGCAGCTAAAAAGCAGCCCATCTGGATCCATTCCCCCAAACAACCTTGGGAGCTTCTTGTGGTTGACTAATAACTGTCCTAATCCAAATTCTGTCATTCTCCACAGCACCCTGGAAGGGCCTGGATGATCCCTGCAGTGGACTGGCCCAAGTGAACGCCGAGGACTTGCTGCCCTGCTAGGAGACTCTGCAAAGCACGCAGCCTATTCTGCATCCTGCAGCACACCAGCCACTCCGAATGGCAGAAACTTCCATGGTGAAACTACACTACTGTTCAGTAGAGCTCCCCTAGGAGCTCTGTTGATCCTAACTTTAAATTTAATTTAATATAACTTTAAACCAAATTACGTTAGGGTTAACTTAACTAAATTAAGTAAATTTCGTTAATTAAATTAAGGCTGTGGTTCCATAGTCATTTTGAAGTGACCTAAGTGTGGGTTACCACTGAAACAAGTGGCTCCACTAGCTTTCCCTCTGCAGCAAGGCCTGATGCTGCCACCTTGCTCACACTGCTGCTGTTAACTATGAAGTGAAGCTGGCCAAGAAACCAGAAATCCGGAAGCTGAAGAACCACATAATAGAAATTTTAACCAAAGTAAAAGCAAATCAGAACAGCTCCAAGTAATTTTTATCACAGGAGGGAAATGAGGCACAGACCTATTTCAATTTAATAATTTTCCTAAATCTAATTTTATTAAAGATGCATGCAAATATTGCCTTTTTCTCAACAGTACAATTATTATAGATTTATACAAATCTCATTTTCACTTCTCTAACATTCCTTTTTCTTCTCATTCTATAATCTTTGTTCAGTCATATTCAGGGCTATTTTCTTCCATCATAGCAACCCTTACTACAGGCTTTCTGTCTCACTCCCAGCGTTTCCCACTGTTACCATGTCTACAGTAAGTTTGTAGCCAGTAACTCAAAGAGCACTTCTAGTGCTCTGGAGCAGAAGTAAAGTAGCTTTGTATAACAGGCATCGGGCAGTTACCCATTTCAGACACCCAGGTTGAAAGTGCAGTGTAAAGACACCCTGCGAAAACCCTCTCTAAAAATGTGGCATACATAACAAAGAATAAAAAGTGCAACTCTAAATTCATTTTAAACAAAGTAACACATCTTTTAAGTGAAAATTATTTCATATAAGTTTGAAAACTACAGCTTTTTGTAACTTATGGTGGTATCATTAGCTCTTCTCCCCCACATCTCAAGTTATTTGCATGCAGGAGTCTTTGCTTAGGAGGCAGTGTCTTTGCATACGTGTAAGCGAAGTGTGTGCACACATTTAAATGCATATATACAGAGCAGGAACTATTTGCATCCAAACATATATTTTGGGTTCCAGTTCTATTATTTCAGCTAAGGAAACTAATTTGCAGAACCCAATTAGCTATAATTCTAGTAGGGGTGCAAACATAGTAACTTATTCCCTTTGCTACATATTAGCTATAATACATGTCTATGCTACTGTAAACACATTCATTCTTGGAAAATTACTAATCATGCTAGCATAATTTTAATTGTTAAAGGCTTTTGCTTTATATTCAGTCAAAAGCCACCTGAATTGGTACTACCCAGGTTCTGCGATGCCTGGAATCCATGCTGATTCATGTATTTCACACCTCACCCTTAATTACGCTGGTAAAGTTAAAAAATAAAACCCTTATCTACCACATAAGCTGCAGAATTACTTAGGCTTACTCATAATTTGCTAGTAATAACCACAGCAGGTATGGGATACAGTAGCTGGCCTCTTGGTTTCTGACAGTTTACTTAACTTGAAGCCAGTGGTTCTGTTCAATAATTACAGCATGAAAACACAATTTCTAAGCAGTTATAGTAGCATAAAGTTGTCTTGCATCATACATACTCCATCAGGAATATGTGGCGATAAAGTCATCTTAAAGCTGTACCTGGTATTAGTTACCATTATACCTCCTGCAGCTCTATACAGAAACGCTGTGCATCTTAACAAGGCAAAGAGTAATTTGGCCTAATGTAGCCAGCACTTTTAGACGTGTTTGTTAGCAATATATTTACAGTGTTTCTGGCACTGACCAGCAAAGAGAGGAAGAAAGTACATTGCTCATGTAGAGACCTTAAGTCAGTCAACCTGCCTTAAACATAGCTTTATCGCTTCTACTAAATAGAAGAATTTAACCAATTTCCTCTGGCTCATACCTTACATAACAATTGTGAACCTTATTGTGTCTTAACCATGTTATTTCCTAAAATCTCCAATTTTGGAAATACATAAGAAGAAGAAAAAAAAAAGACTTCACTATGCAGTGAGAAAATAGGAGGATTTTCACTACACAGTTTTGCATTTCAGCATCATTTGCTTAACCTGAAGTTCCTTTGCTCCCGTAAGAAAAGCAGAGAACACTCCAACACAAAATGCTTTTCTGCTCAAATCTACACAGAGATCAGGAGCCTCTTGTTGAGGCAGCCAAGATGTGTGCGATGAACAGAGATTTCAACATGTTCTTTATGTCTGACAAGATGAAATTCAATAAAATCAATACTGTTTGCAAAAAACCCAAAGCTAACACAGCAGAGGACCGTATTCCTGTCCAAGACATTCTGGCATAACTCCATCAATAGCCTTTCTAATATGATTACAGAAAAAGTGCTTCACCATAAAGACCCACAAACTACAGCAACACCTGACTATGAAAGTTTTGCTACAAAGGTAGCAAACTCCCAGTCACAAAATAACCCTCTAGAATGACATTTTGCAGAGGACAAAGATGATTCACATGCCAAGGAACAATGGAGCAGCTGGAACATAAATATTATCTATCTCCTCTCAACTGAACAGCACCCAAGAAAATGTTCAAATGAATCCTGAGAAACCCATGATTAATTTTCCTAATGACACCTTTTAATAGCATATAGAGCGCCAAACACATAGAAAAGAATACTTCCTTTTATCTATAAATTAAGCTAAGAGTTCCCACTATAAAGAAATACACAATATACAAACAAGGAACATCACTGTCACTGACAGCCCAGAAAATACCTGGCCCTAGATCTGTCAGACATGCTACAGTGATTAACTTGGGCTTTGTTCTTAGCGCAGTTCAAGCTGAACTTTCAAGAGCTTTGTTACAGTCAGCGGGACCAAAGCTGATTTTCGTTAAAAAATCCTCAATTTACTTGATTTTTGTTTAGATACATCTTTAGAATTAGCAGTCATTCCAGAATCTTTCAGTAAACCACCCCCTTTCACTCCTTGTATTAATATAAGCAACCAGAAGGCAACTTGAGTCAGTTATTCTTCAAATTTTCCTTTTTTCTGGAAAAGGATGGCTTGACCAACAATACTAGCTAAGAGACCAAACACAAAGCTGGCTAGCTACTGCACACTAACATTAGCATAAAGCCCAGAATTGAGTACCGCAGGAAAAAAAGCTCACCTTTAATCATTACTTTTTCGAACTTCAAAAGAGAAGCTGGATTTTAGGTATGTAAATCCACCTCCCATTTTCAATTTTTCTCAGATTTTCTGAATATTGTGGCAACTTCGGCTTCAAGCTTGTTTGACTACTACTCTACATAATTAAAGGGGTTTGAGAAAAGAAAAAAAAGGTCGTGAACTTACGTTGAATGTGAATGAACTGCTTTGGTTGCTTAAACTCTCCTTTATACAAACGATTGTAATAGTTGACATTGCTCTCTGCTTCGGGAACTGGGATAACCATGCTCTCTTTCTTTTCTCGGAAAACTTGTTGTGCCGAGATAGCCCGTTGCAAATGGTGTTCCTGCAGGAGGAAAGTTAGAATTTGTTTATTTAGATATCAGCATATACAAGTCTAGATTGCTGACTTGAAATCTGCTCTGAGGCTCCCTTCTTTCACAGAAATCCATGCAACCTGGTTTTGCCTATTCCAGGGAGGCTAGCATTCACCCATTACCACACATCAACTGCTGGGGGGCAGAAAGCAGAGAAGACTGTTTGAACAGAAAAGAGCCTTCTCTCCCCCATTTTGGGTTTCTGAGGTTCACCTCCCCACAACCAGCTCCAGCACCTATCCCGCCTCACAACACAAGGTGCCAACACCATAAGTAGCAAACCAGCCCCTTTTGGTAACCTGGCTGCAAGGCAATCGAGCATACACTTCTGCCTGGCACTCGTACACTCTACACTACACATTTGGTAAATTCTCTAAAGACTGGATTTTTCCTCTTCTAATTCTACAGAACATCTTTTTTTTTCAGAGTAATGTATGAAAGCAAATCTTTTAAATTATGTAATGAAAAGTTATTTCATAAGTGATAGCCCCTTAAATATTAAGATCTTGCAGAAAGATCTTTTTGTAATTTCTGCAAAGTTAAAATATAACCACAAGTCTGAAAGAGTAGAATTGAAAACTGCTTGTAGCAGATAAAAATGACATTAAATCAAACTATCAAGCTCCCAAGTGAATGCTATTAAGACAAGCATGCAATCAAATACCTGGTGCGATCTGCCTGAGTTACCACACACTGAGTAATCCTGTCACTCCACCAATAAAACATGTCTTGTAGAGCTTCACAGAACTATGTAAGTCGACTTAAAGAAAAATGGCTTATTCTCTTGCTGCCTTTTTTTAGTTGTTAATGCCCCTAGAGTTGCCTCCTAGCAGCACAGCACACACACGAGTCCTGCTGAAATGCTGCCAGGAAGGACCCCTGCAGATTATTTGTCCAACCTCCCTCTCCAAGACCATCACCATCACCTCTAAGACAGATCAACCAGGACTTTGCGAAGGCCTGAAAACCCTTGGCGACAGAGATCCCAGCCTATATCGATGCCCAGTGTTTGTCAGTCCCCAGGGAGGGACTGCGGACTACTCCTAACAGAGTCGTGAAGTTTCAGCTGGCCCTGTCCTTAAGTTTCTCAGCACCCACCCAAATGGAAGCTCCACTGCTTGACATGCCAACATCATCACCTTCAATAAGAAGGTCAGCAAATTTACTTGGGCTGCACTTTTCCATGTCCTTTCTGGAAAGGAAGTGAAGATGACCAGCTTGTAAACCTCAAGTCTGCCCTTTTGCTTGCTTTTTCTGAAGTTGGACATAATGCCGTTTTCTCCTGGTCACCACAAATCTCCCTCAGCCATGGAACTTTTGATAGCTGTTAACTACCAGCCACACAGTCAAGCTTTTCCAGCAGCTTTTGAATCCCGTCTTCATCGATTTCCTCCCAAAATGTCCAAAGAATGAAGAACATTTATATCTGTTATCTGCATCTACCTGAATCTTTGGAGTCTCTCCACACATTTTAAGCTCCTTGTGATTCCAGATCAGTGATCCACATCCAAAAAGGTCTAACAATCTGTTTCCACCATTCTTGATATTTGCAGAAGACATTAAAAGCTCCCTTCATGCCATCCTTAATCACTCTGTAGGACAATCTAATTATCTCTTCAAAAGATCTTATTAATCTGGATGATTTTTTCACAGCCTGCTCTGGGCAGATCTGTTCTGTCTCCCTTACCTTGCTATTTTGCTCTTCTTCCCCTCCCCCTCCAAACATTTTAAGTTACATAAATTATTTCAGCTTATACTTTAAATAAAAAATGCAAACATAGTTTGTCAAGATGATAACCATGCACACAAAACACATCACTGAGCATAACTGTATACATATGACTCCCCAGGGCATCAAGTAATTACAGGGATGCGTCTAGCAGGTACAGTCCTGGTTGCAATCACAGGGATTTAAAGCCCTTTACTGGGCTCTCTTAATCCCCACTTTATTCCACATAGTCAGGGTTTCTGTTTCTTCTTCTCATCCTCTTACCTTGATCAAAAATAACAGCTATACCTCTACGTACTCACAGTCACAATTCAGGTTATCAGTTGCTCCTCCACATGGTAAAATTACATGGAACTAACAACACTGTTTTAAAAGCAGATTTTATATAGTGGACAAATTTCTTCTCCAGTACGAACTTTCCCTGTTCACAAGCACTGTCCCAAACCATGCTGTAGTTTTTCCTTCCTGTACTTGCTATCTGTGGTGACACTATATTTTTTAGAGGCCACAATACCCAAAAGAGTTGGCTTTTTTTTTTTTTTTTTTTTTTTTTTTTTTTTTTTAAATCACTGTTCTAATTTGTTCAGATAAATTCCTTCCTTTCCACCTCTTCCAGGACACACACTCCCACACAGTAATCTCAGGGTGCTGTATATAAGGGTACTTGCAAACAAAAAAATTCCTGCTCCATTTCCAGTTTGGCATTTTTATTCAGGTCAACATTGCTCAAGTCATAGTTCTGAAAATGCTTAAAGACACAAAGCTCAGAGCTCATTTAAAGACTGATACACCACAGATTAAATCACTTCTACCAACATCCCACTGCTCCCCAAACAAAACAAACACTGACACTTTTTTAAAGTGACATTAAAACTTTCAAATAAATAAATCTGAAAAAAAACACATTTTTTTGATTGCTTTTTCAACTTAAAATAAAACAAAAATCTTCCTACTGAACATGAACTTAAGAGGAAGATATTTAAACTCCCCCAACAGTTGTGTTTAACAGAGTACAGAATTTAAGTAAAACTCTTACGCCCGTTATATGAAAAAACTACCTAGAAAGCTCGATTATGCCTGAAATACAGTCCTTTTAAAAGCTTAAAGATAATTTTAGTGAATAATATAGAAATATAACCCCTTATTTCTTTCCCCTTACAGTTTTTAAACACATATACAGTGTTTTAAAGGGCATTTATGCTGCAGTAAGAGAGATTTAAAAAAATATGAAATAATGGAACACAGAGGAAACAGTGATAGTAGCCTAGGAAACAGGTAACATGCTGCCATGGGGCATCTGTTAAAGAATTATTACCGCAAGATTTTATTTATATATATATATATATATATATATAAAAAATATCAAAGCATAAACAAACGTTTCTCACTGAACAAAGATTTCAGATGAACACAATTTAGACTGCCCTATTCCTCCAATTAGCATCATGACTGATAATAGAAATAGCTGTGTTTAATACATGCAAGCTGTTGCTTTAGCATATTTAAATACAAACATCAGCTTTTGCCCTCCAGGTGCAAGGTTTCGGCACCTAGATGCGCTCTGGCCGCTCAGGTGCAACCTGACAACAAATGTGAGCAGCTCCCTGCAGCAGTCGCTGACCTCAGTGAATCCCGCTGAGCTCCCCTGCATGCAGGCAGCATCACTTCGCTCCTTGTGCCACTTTGGAAGCTCCTATCCATTAACACAGCCATTAACATTAACGACAGGGCTGGCTGAGAATAAATACCAGCTTTAGTCCGTGGCAAGGCCAGACTCACACCTATGAGCCCTGGAGTGGTTCAGGCACACACACTGCAAGCCTGGCTCAAGCTCAAGCCTCAGAAACGGAGCAAGATCCCTCTGCTGCCGCATCCTACTAGCCTGGTGATGCCAAAGATTTTAATGATCATTTTCCATCTGAAAATTTCTTCAGTATGAAAACAGTTTAGCATTATAAAAACAAGGTTAGAAGTATATTACCTATTAATTACCTATATTACCTTCATAAACTCTAAGGAAAGTAGTGTATACTTTTTTTTAAACCTGACAGAGCTACATTTGCCATACAGAATAACATACTTGATCCTACAGATGGGTTTCCTTCTTTCCTTAACCTTACAGCCAGTCTGTCCAATATTCTCTTTCAGTATGAAGCACTTCTTATCATTTCAAGTAAACGGGCTAAGTTTTTGGATGTGTGTGTTTGGAGAGCCCTATGGTTGAATGTCAGCTTCTTACTGAAAAGCTGCTCTGCCTTACTTATGAAATTGCAGCAGGCAATTCTGTATTGGGTTCGAACATCCAAGGAGAAGAAAGTTCAGAGCAAACTAACATTTCTGTCCCCTCCTCTATCCCTGAAAATTATATAAGCAATTGCTTATTAATGCAATGCTTAAAAATATGCATATTTTTAAGTAAAGCTATTTCAACATCTTTAGTCCCATTTTCCAATTTTTGTAGTTTGTTGTTTTAATACACATTTGCTATTATTAAGACTCTGCGGTAGTAAGTACCCAAGCGTGCTGTTTACTGTGTCACTATTTAGAGAAAAAAAAAAAAAAAATGTTTTGTCAGTCCTTTCACAACAGAGTTTGAGGACACACAATGTAGATTAAAATTTGCAGTGTTGCAAATACTGCTAACGAAAGAAGTATCTGCCTGATGTTACCAAGATACAACTGAAACAAAACATACCACAATGTAGTTGATAAATTGATTCGCTCAGGAAGATAAGTGGTTTTAACCGTGTAGCACTCCACTAAAACTATATAAAATCCGAAGGTAAAGGAAAGTCAATTAACTAACAGATTAATTTACTCAAAATGCGCAATCTCTTGCATAGCCTAGAATCAGCATTGTGTTCTGACTGCAATGCCAAACAGAACCAAAGCAAAGGAAGGAAGGAAGGTGAAACTTCACCAAAGCCTGATTATAACATTAACACATAGGAACTATTAGTTGACATTTTTATATTTCATATGGAAACACAGAAACAAAAGCTATAAAATTTCAATACAAAATGTGAATCAGACTTGTATTTTAATATGTCAACAGTAGGTATCACAAAGCAAGTTTTAGTATCTGTCCACAGCACTAACAAAAAACAAAACAAAAAACACACCTTAATGTCAGGAAGACCCCGAAGTTACTATTTTTCCCTATCTACATCTATAAAGATTTCCAAGATGGAAGCTCAAACACAGTGACCACCTTTTGTTTTCTCTTGTAGTTAACCCATTTAGTTCTTAGAACAGTCTCAAAAAAAAACACAGCAATGTAACATTATCCTCCTTTGCACAGAGGGCCTTTATACTTTCTGCTCCCACAGGATTACTGGAACAACTCTTCTCAAACTGACATCAGCGAAATTCTGAAAAAAAAAAAAAATTTACTAACTCCTGGACATGTAAATTTGTGCAGCAGGATTTAAAACAATGACCAGTTACCTGCAGCATGGTTTACTTCTTGCCCTGCTGCAATCATAAGTAGAAGTGGATCTTAGCAGCTGAAACGTTCATTAATCATTAAATACTAGGTATGAGCAAGCAACAAAGATTCACATACTGAAATCAAGTTAAAGCATTTGAAACAAAACCATTTTTATACAAGAAATTTCTCTCTACTAGCTGCACTACAGGTTTTCTTCTCTTGTAGAAAGAGGCTCAAAAAACCCCTCAGCAAACAGGAGATGGTATGGTGATCCCTCACTGCAAGTGGAGAGGACTCATGAAACAACCTCTGAAATTCACTTTTGGCTATATCATTTTTTCCAATATAATTCCTCAATTTCAAAAAAACCCTCTGAAGTCAGGGCATTCATCCACTCAAATCAATTTAGTCTTCTATTAAGAACCCTCGTAAACTATTAGCCCCAAATGTACCAAAGCAAGTACTTCTATATATTTTTCACCCACTTTTAATAATCATAAAAAGCACACCCCCCTCCAATCTTTCTTATAGCCACATGATGACTACAGCAAAATAAATGGTGAATTAATGGCAAAATGCTACTACAAGTCACTCAATAAAGGCAGTGGCAGAAATCAAAACATGCTACGCTACCCTAAAAATTCACAGAAGCCCCATAATGGGTAAGATACCAATGAAGATACACACTTTTCAATTGTTTTCTCCCTTTCTTTCAGTTCTCAAGTGGCTATAATCTCACAAAGCAATGCTAGTGCTATCTAAACACTGAGAAGAAACAATTCCTTACAGACAACTTGTCTGAAAATTACCTAAGAATGCTGATGAAGGCTGAAAAGATACAACAGAAAGGCCACAAAAAATAACTGGGCTGAATTCTTTGTACAACACTTGATGTCTACATACAACGAGCTGACATAGGACCTGTGGATCCAGAAAGACCAACAGGGACGAATAAATGACGAAAACTTTCTTCATTTCCTCTCTAACAGAAATGTCCTTCCATCACCCTATGTAACAACGGACATGAAACGATTGCAACCCTCCCCAGCAGAGCAAGCAGCAATATGGGAACAAGCCATCTCTCATTCCTATAAATGTGGACTTTACAAGCATGTTAATGGCAGAAGTCACTGTTTATGAAATGGCAAAAAAGCCCACAACTCTCCTAGAGTATTGTATTTCAAAACTACATTTCATTAGTCAAATATCCAAGCTGTCAAAACTCAGTTTGAAGTTCCATTTACTGAAAGCTATTAAAAATTCCCTTTGGATAGACTGAATACGGCACTTTGTAAAAAAGACTTTTTTTTTTTTTCCCTGAAGAGCAGAGTATTCTGTTTCGAGATGCCTTTTTACAGCATTTTAAGAGAAAACTGTTACAAATGCTGTAATAACTAATTAAAAAGTAGTTATCATCATCTAGCTATCTAGCTCCATTTAATACATTTTTATCATTACGTAATAAATACAGTTTGTATACAAAGAAGATATTATTGAACTACCTCTAAGGAACTCTTTTTTATTCTCTTGCTTCAATTAATGTAATTTGATTTTCCCAAATCAGGCAGAACTGAGATAGAAAAATACATGCCTACATACATAAATTCTCTCCCTCAATTTTTATGTAATTAACTTTGCAGTAGCTAAGTAGTCAGGGGCTGGACACTCCATGCAGGAGGCTACCTGCTCTACACATTTGTCAGAAATGTGACCAGTAGCAAAGCAACTGTGGTACCTTATTGTCAAAGATCTCATCTTGAACCTAAGTGCATAAACATGCACTGCTGTTTAAGTGAAACACTTGCATTACCAAAATAATAGCAATTTACTGTGATCAAAAGAGAACCCGTTGGCTTTGCAATGAAGCTACCAAGAGTCTGGATGCCAGACTCTCAGGGATGGACTTTCCTGGAAAGTTTCAGACATAACTTTGGAGCTCATGAACAAGTCAGCACCAGCACCTCTCTCTTACCTGGCTATTAAGTCCTTCCATGTGTGTGTGTGTGTGTGTGCGCGCGTGCGCATGTGTGTGTGCGCGCGCATAGGCATTTGTGTGTGTGAGGGGTCAAGCCCCCTCCATCCACCCTCTTTTGTGAGGAATAAATTTACAAAGCATTTATCAAACAAAAGCAAAAGTGGAAGTATGTACACTGATAGAGAGTATTTCTATTTTATGGAGTTTAAGACAAGCATCCTCAAAGTTATGAAAACCAGAGTGATTAACATAAAAATGCCCCCACCTACTACAAGAGATGAACTCAGAAAAAAAGTTTTAAAAAAAAAAGACACACTTAATCTGACACTACATATCACTGCTAGACAGCCAGTATTTTACTTTCGTTTAAGGTTCACACATGTAAATCACATAGTACAGGTGCTTCAAAGTAAAAATACTTGTTTTGCCGTTCAGATTGATCATTTTAGCTTTTTCTCCATTTCAGTAGCCGAGACTTGCACTTTATTACTATTGACTGAATGACAGATCAAAATGCCAACAGTAGGAAAAAAAAG
>VZSV01000167.1:1226926-1246251 GCA_013398735.1 Nothocercus julius | reverse complement strand
CCGCTTCCTCACGGAGCCTCCGAGCCCCGCGGCCGCCCCCGCCTCGGCCAGAGCATTGGCACCCGGAGCATTTGCTCCCCGAAACGCTCGGCCTGAAGAAGGGCTCGTCACGAAACCGCCCGGCATCAGGCGTCAGGACGTGCCGGGCACTCACATGAAAGCGTTTTTGAGCGTGTCCCCAACTTCTCGCCGCGGGGAGGTGTCCCCATCTTCCGAGAGCAGTCTCAGGGGCCTCGGGCGGGTTGTGGCTCCCCTCCAGCCCCGCTGTCAGCCGTGGCAAATGTGACCAGCAGCAAAACTTAACGCTTCTGTGTATTCTTTTTTTTTCTAACTCAGGATTATTCAGGCGCGTTTTGGGAGGGGGGATTAAAATTTGCACAGTGAATTCACGTAGGTTGACCGAAGTTAACTTGGTGGTGCGTAACTGCCCGCAGGTGTGCGATGCATGAGGCTCACGCGAGGAGACGGCGTCCGCGCTGCGAAGCGTCGCTGCAGCTACGGCGTCCCCCTGAGCGCGGCCACCGCTGCCTCGCTCCCCTCAGGCTTCAGCGCAGCCGCGTGAGGCAGGAAAGGGGGAGAAGTTCCAGAGGATGCAGAATGCAAACTTTTGCATGTATGAAAATTTGTTCTAAAGTTTTCACTCTATATGAAGTTACTTAAACTTCACGCCTCTGTGTGTTGAATGTGCTGGCACTCTTCTACTATAACAAATGGCCCGTTCCTCTATGGTTTAGCATACTTTCATAGTGTACTAAAATGACCAAGAACAAGTCATCCAGCTTTCAGAAGGGGTCTATACCCAATCTGGAGAGAATAATCCTGAACAACACATGAGAAACAGGGCCACAGCACTCTACCCTTCCAGAGCCTCCCACGTCTTTCCAGTGCATTGACTTAAGTCCGCAAAGCCCTTTGGCTTTAATGGCTTTAATACTTGAGATACCTCATCACTTGCATATTAATTTGACATCTTGAGATAGGAGATGTTAGTACAATCTTCTGCCTCTGGAGCTAGCTCGAACTGTTAGTCAAATAAAACTACACCATGTTAACTTTTGGAGCTCAGTGCCAGCTATATTTAGCACTCTGTTTTGGGGTGTTTTTTTGTTTTGTTTTGTTTTTTAAAAGACTGACTAAATAAGTTCGGTCTGTGAATTGTAGAGTGATTTGGAGTTTATTAGTTACCTGATAGATTTCTTATTTATAGAGTTTTGTATAGAAATTCAACCACTGTTCATTATAAACACAGTATTTGTAAAATGAGGAGTGAACTGCATCAACTAGAGAGAAAAATAAGGGAGATGGAAAAAGTTCAATCATGCACAAGAAGAAAAAAGAAACAAAAGTAACTTTACCTACATAACCCATAGACCTGCATTAACTCAGGAAAGTCATCTTGAAATTATATTAGCTACTTCTATGAAAACATTAGGTTACTGTTCAATAATAATCATGAACAAAAGCATTAAAAAGTAGGAGAAAGGGAAGAGAGAACAAAACTGTGATACACGGCCCTTAATTAATTAACAGCCGTCATGCAGAAGCATATCATAGATCAGAAAGCTAAGTACTAATGCCATGTGCTTACAGCTGCTGGAACTGCAGGAGATGGGCAGCTGCAGCCTCCCTGAGCGGCAGCTTTGGAGCATATTTCAAGAGTGGCCATGCAGAACCTGCCTGTGCCCTGGTAAACTAGGTAAGGAGATCTACATCAAATCTCTCAATCTCCCGTTACAGCGAATCAGGAGCAATTCTGTTGTGGGAATTGCTGCACAGAGATTCAGGTCTGAAATTCTTTCTGCAGTTGAAATTTGATTACTTTTTCACAACTGCTTCCAACAAGGTTTCTGTTTGCACAAACAATTTAAGTTGTGTAATTTACAGTTTAGCATTTATAGTTAAGCACCATTTCAGAAGCAGCCACATTTCCACCACCCAAAATTGATTTGGTATCCCCATGTTGATTCACAGTTGCTTGGTAGCAGCTGAACGTTACCATTTTTCAAAGAGTAATTTGCAACTTCCAGTGCCCTTCTGCATAAGTGCTGGATTTTCATTCTTCCTATGCAGCACTAGAAGATCAATATTCAGATCTTCAGTCAAATTCAACTACAGCCTCTTCCTGAGGGGAAGTCTTTACATCTTGTTCATCCTTTCTGCTCTCTGTAGCAACGTAGTTCCATCATTTATGGCTGAGAAAGCTGAAATAAGGATAGGGTAGTTGGCAAAGTATATGGGGGCGTGAACTCTAGTGTCAGTAAATAAAATGCATTTTCAGTTCATGATTCATGAATTTTCTGTATAAACATCCATTATATAGCTACATTGTTGCAGCTTGCTATACAAATAACACGCACTTTAAAGGATTAGTTTAGCTGCGTAGGACAGGCAGTTCCTCCTGAAGTGCTTCCTCAAGTGGCTAAATGACAAGAAGGACTTTCCTCTTTCTGCTTCACTTCTAGCAAGAAAGAGGCATTTTATACGATGCCATAATATTTTTTTCAGTTTTTGCTTTTTCAGTTAGCACAATTGAACCATAGGTACTAATAACCTTACTCTCTTTCAGTGCGTATTTTGTTCTTTTTTCACTGCTTAAACCAAACCAAAATAAAAAAAAGTAAGAAAATTTACCCTCAAGGGGGCTCTTGCTTCTAAAGGCATCCCATTATTTTATTTCTATACACAATGCACTTAAAAAAAAGCCTCATAGTATACTGTTTTTATATATATATAATAATAATAAAACCTATTGCACATAGCTGAGAACATGAGTAAAACTAAAGTTTCAACTTACATGAATACTTTATGTAGCTTAGCTTTCAGTCAGAGCCATACATGTTTTTAGTACATACTCTTATGCATTAATCAGGTACAATTAAAACAGATTTCAGCTGTAAAAATAATTGTCAGCCCTACTTGACCTATAGATAAAATAACTTATTTCTGATGCACAAACCAAGGAAACAACATCTCAAACAAAATCATTTGTTCAGTAGCTGGATTCTGAATTGTCTATTTTTATTCTGTGTTATATAATGTAGTTGAATGTGCACCCTTGTATGTTGCACAGACCAAAAACACCAAGTTTTGTTTGAACGCATATATGTATGGAAATCTGTCAGTCTGAAAAAGAAATCCAGGAAGAACTGATGACTTGACTCACTGCAATTATAGTAGTATTTGTTTTAGCCATTATTATTTTTCAAATTTTCCAGACTGTTATTCTGTGTGATAAAAGACACTTGTTTTATTGCAAGCATACCATTAACAATATGATAGCCAATAATATATAATGGCATAAAACTTCAAGGATACTGTCATAAGATGGAAAAGTATATATTGTATCATAGATACAGGCAATGGTGCTTTCTTACACAGCTAACACAGCACACTGATTTTCATTTCCATTTTTCTGTAATGATGTTTAACATAAAGAACACTCGGTTACACTGTACGTAGTTGATTAAAGACTGGATTGTATCTGGAGGTCTTTTTGCAAGTTTTTTGCTGTTCCTTTTCCTTGCTAATAATTTACAGCTCCCTGTATTCATCTTACATAAGGTAGAAGCATTGTTTATGGACAACTATGTTAAGAATTCTCCATGTGCTTTACTGCAGCATAACGTATCGTGAGCATTTAATAGTTCTTTGTTTTATATGTGCTGCTTCCTTCTAAGTACAAGGTAGAAAGAAGCATAAAAAACTGCAGAGACACTGTTGAAATAGAGATTCTGGAAGTGGTTAATGGCCTCTGAAATAGCATGGTATAGTTCAGTCTTGTGGGGTGTTTGAAACTTTAATTCATGTATTATATTAAAAGTTAACTAGAATTTTAGGATCCTAATTCCTTTAAATGCACAGAAATAATTATCTAAATACAAAGTGTATAAAAGAATTATTTCTGAATGTTAATCTTTTGCAACACACGTGAAGGTCTGAAGAGAAGGTTATGAAAGTAATGATGGTGATTCTATGCTCAGAAGGCAAATGTTTCCAATGTCATTGATAGAACTATTGTATATTCAGGGTTCCTGTCGTGGTAGCAGAAGCAGCAGCCTCATTATAAGAGATTTTTGATCTCATGTTTAAGCAGAGCTTCACTAGAAGAGAGTCTAAATGTAGTCAGGAGGCTGGCTGAGTAACTTCAGCACAGGGAAAAGTGCTGGGCATTCTAGGAGATACATGAATGGACTAGGAGTCTTTTTAAAGGTTATGAAGTCCTTCTTTCTCCCTATGTCTGAAAACTCCTATTGAAGTGAAAGGAACCTCTGTCCTATTCATTTCAAAGGCGTTTTTGTCAAGAAAAAGAGCTTGATCAAAGTAGTTACTAAGCATGCTTAGTGGCTAATGTTCGCAGTTAAATATATCAGCTGTTCCAAACCATTTCTATTACAAATGTATTCAAAGGGTTCAGGGGACTGGCTGCCTGCACATTTTCCTCTTTCAGGTCACCAAAGGCCATCAGCCCAAACCTGAAATCTGCTCTGGAATAACTTCTTAGGAGGCTGTTAGATTTAAAGCATTGGATGAAATTTGGAAGATTGAAAATTAGAGTCCAATAGCAATAGGCACCATGTAACACTAATAAAAAGGCAACTATGAAAAGAGCTTGTATCCAAAATTTATAGCTGGAAGATCAAATGGTGAAAGATTCCTGTGCTAGGAAGCAGCAGAAATCTCCTGATTTAGGAGTCAATACCTATGTCAAGAAATAGGTTTAAATTGGCAGGAAGTATCCTTTATATGTGAAGGTTACCAAAGGTATTGGAGAGGTCACCAATTCCTTGAAAGAACCTGCTGCAGCTTTTCCTATTGAATATAATTATGGATTCCTAGTCGAAAATCCACTCTTGGCGGTGCTGTTTTATTACACCATTCAAGTTAACAGCAGTCCAATTATGAAACCAAATGAATTTGTCTTATACTCCATAAACCTCTGCAACTCTGTGACAAATGACTTCCCTAAGTGACGCAGGTTATGCAGACTGGAACAACTAGTTTGCCCAATGGTTATCAAAAGTTAAGGTGGCAGAAAGTTTCATTTTAAGAAGGGTCATTTTAGGAGCTTATAAAGACATTAAGTTTCTACCATGTAGGCTGAAATTTGTTTTTCATTACAGTGGAAGTGCATATGCGTCTGTATTAATCTCTCTCACATAGTTAAATACTTCTACTGAGTATACATAGAACATGAAGGTTTAAAATATGTAAGGAAGGGTAGACTATGAGCCAAAAATGATGTGTTTGAAAACAAAAGGTTGCTCTAAACTAGCAGTATTTTCCCCCAGAGAGAATGTAATAATAAGGGTAATCTTTGGTCAGATATCATGCATGTATTCAGATTACTGAAATCATTCTGTCTCAGGAGATAAGCCCACTGAAGATGGTACAAATGGAACCCATCTGTTAACATTTAACCTTGAAAATGATAAGCTTTGAAGGAACTGATAGTTCTTTTGATATGTGACTTTATAGGAGATTCCGGTGCAGCATCATTGCTACCATATAGTGTCATCTTGCAGATAATTCAGTGAAAGTGTAAAGGGAAATCACTTAAGTCAGCTCTTTAAAAGTTACTCACAGGTTTGGAAGACTGGGTAATGGCCCCGAAGTAACAGCTTTATCTAGGTCATTAAATACCACATATGAAAATGAACATAAGGAGGTAAACCTAAAACAAACAAACAAGTAGCAGAGAAAAAGAAGCAAATTCCAAACCTGTCCTTTGTATTACAAAAATCTCAGGACAGACTTCTCTTGTTTCCCTTAAACAACAACGTTTTCCCAATTCTTCTCCTTTCTCTCTCAACCAAAAAAAAAAAAAAAGGCATAGGATATGAGATATTCTCTTCCTGGTCAGTCTGAATAACAGTGCAGCTTTTGCTGATCACCAGGGAGGTTTGACTCATGTAAATATTGCATTTTAACCTGTTTCACCAGGAAAAAGGCAACTATACAATGGACTGACTAGCAAGGAGGAAAACTGTAGTCATGACTAGAACTAGAGAACTGCTGTAAACAGCACATAACATGTACACAGTATATACCACCAAGTACGCCACCGACTTTTGGAAAAGAGCATTTGGCCTTAGAAAGAGAGATTTAGCCAGCTTTCATTTAGAAGAAACTAACAGAGAGAGCCTTGCAAAACAAATTTGCAAGATACTCGGGGGGTTTTCCTTAAATCAATCTATTTTTAGGAGCTGGGAGCTCATGTTAATAGAACAAACAAGCAAAAGATTCTTCCACCCAACTACCTCTCCCCAAGTACATCAGTGCTTTTGTAAGGCTTGTCAATAACACAGGAATCATGGACTTCTAAAAACCTACAATTTTTATTCAGATCTCAGAATCCACAATGAAAGAATGTTCCTAAAATGGAATAGACTTTTTTGCAGAAATTTGCTCCAGCACTAAGAGCTGCTGTCCTCTTAAAAGCTTCATAATTCTGCTGAACTTTAATGTAAGAGTAGAAGTGGGCCTGCTTTCTAAAAATGTATTTGCAGGCTTTGGTTAAAACAAGAAATCAGGAAATGGCACAGAACATAAGTTTTATAAACAATCTAAAAGTCACCTGAATAATCTCAAAAATCACCATCTCCTGAAATAGTGGCCCAGAATTTTTCCAGCTTTAAAACGAGAATTTTTCATCTGCCCGCTGCCTTTTGCCCCGTCACCCAGGTGGTTTTGCGCTGTGGGAGCTCCGTGCAAGGAAGGTTGTTTGCAGGTGCCATGAGTGTTGCAGTGACAACATCTGACGACTGATGTCACCTATGGACATTGGGAATTCTGGCTGAGCAGGGAAGGGAACTGTCCATGGCTCCCAGCACTGTGCTGCAAAAAAGCGTCTAGTGTAACTGCTGTTGCACCAGCAAATCTCTACCTTGTGTAGAACTGTGTGTACTCCGTTGCAGAAAACGCCCCCACATCAGTACATTATATTTGCTCTTCTATTAGCCCTTCAGTGTAGAGACCATCAGTTCTCTCTCTTTTTCTTTTCTTTTTCATTTTAACCCATATCCTGCTCTTTGCACGGATAGCCCTGCCCTAAATCTCTCGTGAGTTGTGGTCTGGAGGACTCCCCCTAGGAGGAAAGATCGCAGTTTTATTTTACTGTATTGCTAATTAGAAAGAAGTTTAACATTGTTCGTAATCAGGATAGCGTCACTGCGTGTTCTGCACTTCAACCATAATTTCTGGAAAATTAACCCTGAGAACAATCAGCGTGAAAACAAGTAAGTGTGTGACTCAGTGATGTTGGTGTTCCTGAAGAAACAAAAATAATAGTTAGATTCTAGAAAAGTCAAAAGGAAAACGAAGGTGTTAAGTTGACAACGAATAGTGCAGTGACAATACTCTTTGTCATATTCTCTCATTGAATAAATTCACACTTAGGAAAGATGCACACAAACTTTTAATTTTTCTGTGATAATTTATGCAACAAACACAGATTTATAAATGTATTGAAGCTTCAAATTTCTATAGTCCTTTGCAAAAGAGGTTAAGAGAAGCAGTAAAAAATATACTTTTATTATGCAGTTGTCAATCAGAATGTTTTGGGTGTAATGCAGAACTGAGAAAAGGCCAGTTTGGAAAATTCACCAAACCAAGACTAAGAGAAAGTTGAATAATCAGGAACAGGAAACAGAGCTTTTGTTTCCGCTTGACAGAAACTTCAGAAGATTATTTTTATATAGCTGAGTCCACATATTTCTCTAACACGTGAAGTCGCATGTGTGGAGCCTTCTCCTTGTGTCCTAGACTTTGTTTCAGAGTCCGGACAAAACCGTAGCTGTTGACAATATTTCTCTAAACTTCACGAAGATAGAAAGGAAAAGAAAAAGGTTAAAAGTGGGAACTGAAATATGGGTTCAGGTTAAAGTAGGCAGGGATAAGAGGACACATGTGAAATTTGAGTTTTCATGTTTCACATTTAAGCAAATTATGAACAACTCAATATTTGTGGAACTGCATGTGAAGATACATAGTATAGTAACAACTGAAAAGCCTGAGAAAAGATAATTTTGATATAAATATTTTATTCTAAATAAAAATATCACTCTGTAGAGATGTGCGAGGAGACCATCTTCTTCTAGATGAATTAAATAATTGAGGAGGCTCAGAATTATACAGCTGTGTCTTCCATGTCCCTTAAGGCCCCCTCCTTCTCCACTGGAATGGGGCATTGCAAATACCTTGCAGGTCACTGGTGAGGAGGGATTTGTAGGAGTAACTACCACTGTTTGAAAAAAGCAGGTTATTTGGTTTAGTGTTTTATTTCAGGTAAACCATTCATGCTACTTTTCAGTGTACACATTGTTTAGTAAAAATAAGTGATATTTATTTTCATACAGAAATGCTTTTGTTCTATGGTCAATATTACTGATGTACGCCTGGCAACAAGCAGATCTGAGGAGCCTGCACACACACAAAAAAAACCAGGAACAGCAGAAAAGAGATGAAAATCAGAAAAAGAATGGCAAACCACATAGAGAAAATGCCTCAAGCAAGTGCACAGACACTGTTAATCAGCCCTAAGCAACAGCCATGGCTGTTTCACTTTCTGTCTAGCTGCTGCACAGTGAGGCGCCGCCGCCCAGCACGAGCCACAATTCCGGCAAGTTTGGCCTTATGCATCTGAAACTTTGAAGGCTCTAGTAACATTTGTGCAATAACTTAGGCATTTTTTTTTCATAGAAAAATAAAGCAATGTTGCAGGCGTGACAAGACTTTTTAACCCTGAAATTCCTAACACTGAGTAATGCCTGAGATTAAAAATCCCGACTATAGGTGATACACTTTGCAAATTCTACTACATAAACGCTCCTGTACAGTTTCCTACAATGAAAACACATACAGCAAAATTCTTGTCAGAATTTCCACCTAAAAACTCCAATCATATGGGTCTTGTCTAAGCTTAAACAGAATTTTCTTAGGATCTGTTCTTAACCAAAGGCTATAGAGACTTACAGGATTTTTTAATAGACTGTCATTTTAAAAGAGAAATGTATGCTAGTAAGATTTAAAATATAAAGTGTACATAACAACAGCAATAAAAACAGACAAGCAAATAACATTAACGAAATCTATTTTCTTGTATGACAAATTTGAAAGGAAGAGGGAAAGATTAATTACTGCTGTGGTTTTAAAAGATTCTGAGGCTTCCTCTATTTTTTAGCTAACGCTCCTTCATTCAAACACTCAGCAATTTTAGCTTGTCAGGTGTGTCCAGAAGATTTGGCATTACTCAAATTCCAAATCATGCCTGCTTACATATGCATAGTAGTTGCATATAGGAGTGCAGTGAGCACCATGCAGTTGAAATAAACCATATAGCTGCTCCTCAGAGAAAGAGCCATTAAAAGAGTTCTTACAATGATTTTAAACACGTCTTTAAACATCCCTTTTTGTTTCCTATCTTGTTTTGCTTCCACAGTATCAGTGCTGACATGTGGTACGGATGCATGCTGCAATGTGCTAGAATCTCCAGAATCCTGAATTTCCTTGAATATACTCTTTCCTGGAGAAGGACAGGACTTCCATGTTCCGCTAGCTATATTTCTGTTAGTTGACTTGTTTATTTATTTATTTTTTCTGATATGGTTCAGACTTGTGAGTTTCACTCAGCTTCAGATATCCAGGTAACAAACTCAGACGATTATTAATAAATCAGTGCCCCCACGTTAGCAGGAGAGCACCAAAGTGCTCTCAGCTGGCAAACTATGGTTCTCTGTATGCAGCTTGTTTTTGTGCTCCCACCTGTTAAACAATGTTTTGCTCTTCTCCGATTCGCAATTTGAAAGGGAAAAGTTGCTGCCTAGGCGAAGACAACCACAGGAGAAATCAGAAGGCTCTGCATGGTTAGTCACTTGGTGACGAGCACTGCTCAAGTGTGCGCTGCCCTGCAGGGAATGGTTTTGTCATGCTGGGCACATGCTACCGTTCCTCACTTGCCCAGCTCAGAGCAGGAATGGAGCCATTCTCTACTACAGCATCCAAAGATTTCATGGCTTTTTTTTCCCAATGGATTATGATGTGTTTTGAGGCATCAAGGAGTGCCTGAGGAACCCCCATTCATGGGGCCCATGTGGTAAACGTGACTTGGGCATTGTAAAATTCATCTTTATGTCTACTTCACGATTGCCATAATACCAGATCCATAGTGCCGGACATCTAATATCTCCTGAATTAATGACCTCCCAATATTATTCTCTATGAAATTAATTGTGAAACTATGACATTTCCCCGCAAAGGGTGCCAATAACGCTAGCTATAACCCTGAGGTCAATCAATCTCGTTTCCAAAACTGCTAAATTTGAAAGTTCTAAATCCAATGGGTTTAACTGTTCTTCATATGTCCTATTCCTATGGACACTTCATCGTTCATAATAAACTTCAAATAAATTAAATCATCTGAAATATTTTCCTCTCTTAAATGTACCTTGAATATGCTGGAAAATAATTTTTAAGAAGTCTTTGCAACATTAATGCTTGTATATCCAGTACCCTAGGAGCCACAGTCATGGATGCATTGAGCAAAAGCCCATTTCTGTCTGCCATGCAATTTATAATGTTAATGCTGGAACCTCAGGTTTTGCACTCCCTTTGAATAAATTTTCAGGGGTTCTCCATTCTGAGATATATACTTTTAGAAATGATTTTATATACATTACCTAATTTATGTGTTTATGTTTTAAACTATATCCTAAAGTAAATTGCTGTTATCCTCATTCCTGCCTGGGCATGCCCATGTTACCGTAAATGACCAGTCAGTGATAATTCAAATATGATACTTTAGATTTTTATAGGGATAAGAGCAAACAACATAAAATATCTTCATACCAGCCAGTTTTATATCAGCAGTAACGGAGCACAGGATGTGGGGATGCCGAGAAACCTCTTCTCCCCATAGGTGCGGCTATGGCAGGCAGCCAGCGGCATCGCCGCACCCACGGCGGCTTTTTGCTACTCAACAAAAAAACTGTGTTTAAAATAAGTTTAAAAATAGATTTAACAAAACAAGTTTAATTTTGTTATGTCCAATAGTCCACTTAAGTATGTTGCTAATCTATTTTCAACTTGCAGCTTCCATATTTGAATCCTCAGACTGTTCTCCTCTCGTGCTGCTCCCTTTGGGGTTGCTGGGTGTGCGAGAGCTTTGCAGGCTCCCTGCAGCTCCGTTCGCACCTCAGGGCTGCAGCATCACGGCCCCGATCCTCAGTGTGCTGCTAAAAACACCTATGTGCAGGTTAATGCAACAGGCATTAATTGATTAATGCAACAAACAGTAAAGAAGAGGCACCTGTACATTTTCTTAGTGTGAAAGAGCCTAGAACAGGTCATTTTACTGGCAATTCCTATTTTTTCAGCAGTTAAAGCTATTATGCTCAATAGTTGTAACTCTGCTTACTCCTGCCTTAATAAAAGATAAGCTGGTGCATTTGAGGAATAAAGACTGGGCCTATATCTTAGATACAAATATTAGTTCTATATCTTGGATATAAATTTAAGTTCTATAGTATTGCTTTGAGAAGTTTTCAATATAGATCTTAAATATACACATTTGTATAAGTCTTTTTGTATGCAAACTGCAGCATATATTCAAAAAGCGTGTGCTTAATTTAAGCATGGCAAGTGATTTGCTAAACAGACTTACTTGTGTGACTAAACCTACACATAGTTTGCTCCGTGGGACCAAAATGTGTTCCAGTGTGATTCATCAATGAGTAAGAATGATGCTATCCAGAGTTTTAATCTAAGCACAGATTTGAATAATGACCTGGATATTTTGAAGAGCAGCTAACTAAGCAAGAAAAGAAAAAAAATTCTATAAAGAATTCTATGGCTGATATCACTACCTATTTTGAGCTGTGTGAGTCAGGGAGCTATCACATGGATTTTCACAGAAATATCACAGCAAATCCCACTTCAAACCCACACCACTTCCCAATATATACCCTCACTCATCGATTCTGACAGAGTGAACGTATGTTTGTCTGAAATAAAAGCATAAGATAACACAGATCATAGCTACAGCAACAATTAGCTTTCTAAAAGACTGTAATTTTCCATGGAATTTATGCCTGGGCTAAATTATAGAAAAACTGGGGGGGAAAAATGCAATTATCGAATTCAATTTGCTGGGAGGCCTTTGGAATGTGTGCTGGGCTTAAGGGAGGCAGAAGTTTTGCAAAACTGAAAAGAAAAACATTTTTCTAAAACAACAAAGGTGGCAATTAGTGCAAATATTCAGGACTAATTGTGGCTGAGAGAGCCTCAGCTGTCAGGAAAGAATTAAAACCAAACATATTTCTTCAACATCAGAGGCCTATTGAAATATAAATATGAGATATCTCTGGATACATGGGAGAAACATAATTTGTACTGGTTGGTGTTTTGACACACGAAGCCTGTTACTGTAGTGGAAGAAAACATCACTCAATCTCCTGTAGAGTATTTCTGCAAAAACATATCCCAGTAAAAGACAAATCTCTGATGGACTTCTGTTTTTTCCAGGATGTTCTGTCACGTGCTGCATGTTGCTGCCAGATGTGAGCTCCTCTGGAAACCAACAGAACAATGTAGGCAATATTTTAATCCTGTATTCAGAATTGTAATACTTACATGCAGGAAGTGTCGCACTGTGTTTTTGTTTCTTTTATGGAGCTAAATAATTACGTTTCAGTCCTACCATTTTAGGAGATCATGTTTTTTCCCAATAGTTCATAAACCTCTCTTATCAAAGATCATTAGGACCTGCTCACTGCACAAAGAGAACTGAAAAGAAGCAGCAAGTAAAAGAAAGCAAGTGAGAAGAGGAATAGAAGAAAACACTGACCTTTCTCATCCTTCCTGCTTCCAGATCCGGAGCTCAGCTTTGGGGTTTGCTGGGACACCCGTTTCTGCAGGACCACGTTCACCAGAGAGCTGGTTTGCTGCAATCCCTGCTGAGCAGGACGGGGGTATCAAACGTGCCTGTGCAGTGTGGGGATCAAGCCCTGGAACAGGCTTCCCAGGAAGGCTGGGGAGTCTCCAGCCTTAGAACTGCTCAAAACCCGTCAGGAATTGGTCAAATATGGGTTTGAAAATAGGAAAAGACTTTTACTCTGCAATGATCTCCAGAGCAGAACAACTGTAAGAAAAGTCTAATACATTTTGGTGGAGCTAAAAAGATTCTAGGATTTGTACTATGCTTAGCAGCACTGGCCAAGACTTGGCTACATGAAGATCCTTGTACCCTATGTGGTGACAGTCTTTGTCACTTGACTTTGTGCATAGATTTCTAGACTCCAGCTATGATCCTTGCTGTAAAACCAAACAAATAAGCACAGGCTGAACAACGCACACAGCATTACTTGGTGGGTTTCTTGTTAGAAAAAGCTCGTATGCAGGTTAAAAAACGAAACTCCTTCAGTGGCACAGAAAACTAGCTAGTTCTCCTCGTGACACAGGACGAGGGACTTGCCTTGCAGTTATGAGAATGGTCGCTGGTGCTGAAGAGTGAAACCCATTTCCAAAGAGAGCAGCTTTGTAGAGTGCCTGCTCAGTTTGCACGGATCATTCATATCCATTAAGTCCTGGCCCAGAAGTAAAGGCAGGTAACGGCTGCAATAATTGTATTGCTAAGCTTGGTTGGGAGCACACTAAATTTAGCTTGGTTTAGCTTGGGAGATTAGACTATGGTTTTAATATTCTTCTTATAAGATGCTCTATGAGGAAATATTATTAAAATCTTTTCTAAAATCTCTGAAAAATTGAATAGATGTTATTAATCGAGGGCTACTTGCTGTCTTCCCCTTTCTCCCAGGACAGGAATGGCTCGGCCCGACTTATACTCCCAAACTTTGCTGAGAAACCTGCTGGGTACTGAATGGCTTGTGGAACAGGTACCTTTGCTCTTTCAAAAATACTTCACATCTTCAGGATGTTAATCCCCGAAAAGTTTTAAGATCAAAATGCAGACCCACAGCATCCTGCTGTACATGTCCCCTAATTAACTGTAATTGGCTTAACTTAATATTTTGTCTGCAGGGAGGAAGATGACGAAGCTGTTTCACGAACACAGAAGTCAAAATATCTGTGGTTCCAGGTTTGAGGATGAAATAACAGACTGCACTTTCCTGGTGCAGGGGGAAGAAATGTTTCCCAAGGGACTCGAAAAGCCACCCAGGATAAAATCACTACTCGTGCCCGGCCTGGGGACGATGCTCTGGAAATGGCAGCCAGGTAAATTTATGTGACTTTTGAGGTTCAGTACAGAGAGGTTTCATCTCTGTCCCGAAACTTCTCAGCAAAAGTGATGTTTCATTTGAAGACTTCTGCCTTTGACTGCTAATGAAATGGTTACAGATTTAATTTCCACCACAAAAATCATACCTGCACCAAACACTAAATCAATAGGCAGCAACGGCTGGGGAAATTATGCTATTCAAATTTGAATATGGAATTTCCCTAAACTTTTCCCCAACACACATAAAAATAAAATGATACAAATGGACAAGAACGCCAACAGATGTAGCGTCATATGGTCTTGCTTAACAGCAAAGCTTAGCCTTTCAAAAAAAAAAATTACATTTACGTTCACTACTAAAATCTGACATTTGCATTGAATAATTCATAATTTGTTATTAGGTTTTGCTGCTTTTTTTAATACCCATGAATCTAAGTAATATTACTTCTGAAGTAGATTGATTCTCACAAATGCAGATATTTTGATGCTAAAATATAAATACATTTATTTATTAAATAAAAAAAAAGCTAAAATTCAGCAAAAACTCCGCACATAGTAGAAATACTGAGTAAAGATGCAGTTTGCACCATTGCTGGGCTGTAGAGCAGCTGTAGAGCAGCTCGTCCCGCAGGCATCTTAAGGACCATGGCCTGCTGCTGGGCCCGGGTCCTCCTGCCCATGGGTGGCTCCTGCTGCAGAAGCTCCCAGGTGACTGCCCTGCTCTGGTCCCTCCTCTCGTGACTCGCCCCACACCAGGTCGTGCAAGATATGTCTGGATTCTGCGTGTCGCAGAGGCTGCCCAAGGGGCGCAGGATCAGATGCCCGTGCAGGTCGCTGCTCTGCTGGCTCCCACACCTGCCTTGCTTTCAGTATTGCCTTTGATTTTAGGGGTGCAACCAGCATGCCTGTACGTTCATAAATCTCCTACCTAAAACTTGCGCTGCCCTTTTTTTTTAATCTAAATGTAATCCTTAAAATTGTATTTTTTAAACTACTCTATGCTAATCAAGTTATTAATTACAGAGGGTTAGGCAGTGTCAGTGTTTTCCTGGCACTTACTGTTGGTCTGAGGGCAGCAGAGGGGGCGGTTTTGCTGCCTCTCCTGTCCCAGCGCTTCTTCCTTCCTTCTCTCCGAGCAGTTGAATACATTCAGACTAACAGATCAAGCCGCAGATTTGGGGCCAGAATCGTGTTCCTCCACAGCGCCTCTCCAGAGGCTTTGCCAAGGAGTGACCTCCCTTTGGACTCTGTTTTTTTTGTTTCTAACTAACCTCCCATGACTTGGGGACCAGCGCTGCCCTGCACCACACCCTGCAGCCGCCTCTGCAAGAGCCAGCAGCTACAAACTGCAAGCGCAGGGGACTAACAGGGATTTCTGCATGAAGTTTCTGGAAAATTTAATAATCCCTTTTCTGTTCTGCATAGTTTATTCTTCTTTCAGTTCAACTTCTGTATATGATCAGGCCATATCTGTGCACAAGAAGAGAATCCTTGCAAGTGCGACTGTGCAGCCTCACTGTTCTGGAATGGGAATGTAAAAACTTCATGTTTAAAAAACAGAGCAGAGGAGATGTCAGGGATTGTTATATCCCTGTTTCTGGAGATATTCGATCATCAAAAGAACGTGTTAGATACTTCAATACCTGGCTCCTGGGAGCTAATAACCTTCTTCATAACTAACAAATTAATAGAAAGGCATTATCTAAAATGTCAAATGCCTTTTTTTTTTTTTCCTAAGTTATGTTCGCTTTCTTTTTTTTTGATTTTTTTTTTTTTTAAATATCTGAAAAATGAACAGCAGGCTGGAGGAGACCGCGTGTTGTTAGCAACTGAAACTGAACAGCTGCTCTGGGATGAGATCAACAGTGACAGTGTAAGCAAGATGCTGAAAACGATTCCTTCCTCCTTTAAATACTTTTAACCACAGTTCATTATTTTATTCTTCTCCACATTTCCTGCCTGAATCCCCCTGAAGACTGAACAATTTTCACCTGTTCAGTAGCTCCAAGCTGTTCTGATTTTTGGGTTTTTTTTTGGTTATGTCCCAGACCACTTCACCGTTGTTCCTCCCATTGCTCTTCCCCCCTCTGCTGGCCCTGAAGAATTTAAAATTTGATGAAACCTGTAGGGTTCCTTACTGTAGGAGAAAACCTAAGGTCAAAAGCTGTAAAGAAAATGGCTTAGCTGAAGCAGAGAGGATCCACGGGTCCTGCTCAGGGTGCAGAAGGAGATGTGAAGGCCACACGTGCAGCCGGTGCCGGCCGGGGCCTGGCCCCACGTCTGTACTTCTGTATGGAAAACGAGTACTTTCCTGTGTCTGCTGCTTCTTTCTCCCCAAGTAGTCTTTTTTTTCCCAACACAACAATTTATTTTTAAAATCAAATGGCCGATTAAGCAGACATGCCACGCTGACTTCTATTTTTGCAGTCTGTGATGGTATCTTTGTGTCTCGCAGAATAATTTGGGTTGTTTGGGCTGAATTTGCTGATGTCTTTTTGTAGCAATATTGGGAGCAGGAATTACAGGGTCTGTTGGTTGTTTCATCTGTAGGAAACTCTTAGGATCTATGGGCCTAAGTCCTGGAGCTGCAAGTTCTCAGGTCATTAGTTTTCAGTTCTGGCACAATGAATTAAACTAACAGTAGAACAACAACAACAACAACCAGACCCTTTCCCTTATTTTTGGGGGTAAAATCCTCACTTCTTCCTGAGAAGCAGAGAACAGGTTCCACAATTGCTAATACATAATGTCAAAACCTAGTAATTTTTGTGAGTTGTATGATTTTTTCTTCCTAAGGAAGAGAGAGAGAGATAAGCAATACATTATTTTCCTGCAATTAAAAAAAGTTTCATCACAAATTAAGAATTGCTTCTGCTTCAGAAAAGGCTGATTAGATTGGGATACGCTGAGAACAAAACTTCTGAATTTGGATTAAATGGGCATCTTTTCTCTAAACTCAGTCCCTGGATTGGAGTAAGGGACAGAATTTTCTATCAGCTCTGGAAAGTTTTGCTTTTGCAACGTGCTGCTGTGTCGGGTTATATACACACACATGCATATGTTCACTTGCTGCAAATAAATGTGAGGCAGGAATCAGCTGAATTAAAATTTTTTATATATATATATATATATTTCTTTTTCTCAAACCAAAAGCATTTATTCTTCCCTGAAATGTGCTGTTCCTTTGTCCTGTAGGTCTAACTTTGTTATCCAGACACTTCCTTGGGCAAGAGCAGCACCACGTGATTCCTGTTTCGGTAATGGTTAATGCAGATTATCACATTATTAGCTAACTGCAAGCATTGCCACCACCAGCACCTACCTGCAGTTTCCTTGATCTGCGAGTGGCCGCGACGGAGACTTTGCTCTCTCGCCTGCTACTGTTAATGCTTTAGTGCTGCCCCGAGCTGGACAGAAAACTGTGGCTCTGGTCCAGCGTGCAGCCCTCGGCGCTGATCCCACCTCCAAGTGGGAGCACTAGCAGCCCACGTGCATGGTCAGCTGTCCTTCGCGTGCCGCTGTCCCGCCGGCCGCGCTCGCGGATCCGCGCGGGAGCAGCTTCCCGCAGCGTCCTGCGCGGGGCTGCTCCTCTGCAGCGAAGCCGTCTGCTCCAAGCTGAGTGTGGCCCATCTTTTCTGGAATAAAAATTTCCAGAAAGAGATAATATGTATATATATATTTTTTGTTCTAAGTCCTAAACCCTTATCTTCTGTTGGAATAGCATTCAAATACCTATCTCGCCACAGAAAAAAATATGAAAGATGAAGTCTCTCCAGGATGTGCTTAAAGAGGGAGGCAAAAAAATGTGCCTGTGCATGGGCAGCGCTGCTTATAGCGAACCCCTCGCGCAGGGAGACGGAGCGCTCCGGGCAGAACCTGCCAGTCGGGGGCGCGAGGAGCTCGGTCACCCACGGCTCTTCCACAGTCATCCTTGGGTCCTGGGCAGCGCCAGCGCAGTATAGTCCGGGCACACTATAGCCAGGGCGCATTATAGCCAGGGTGTATTATAGTCAGGGTGCCTTATAGCCCGGGCGCAATACAGACTGGGCGCACTATAGCAGGGGTGCATTATAGCCTGGGCACACTATAGCCAGAGTGCCTTATAGCCAGGGCGCACTATAGCCAGAGTGCCTTATAGCTGGGGCACATTATAGCTGGGGCGCACTACAGCCAGGGTACAATATAGCCAGGGTGCATTACAGCAAGGGCACATTATAGCCAGGGCGCATTATAGCCAGAGTGCTTTATAGCTGGGGCGCACTATAGCCGGAGCACAATATAGCCAGGGTGCATTATAGCAAGGGTGCATTATAGCAAGGGCACATTATAGCCAGGGCGCATTATAGCCAGAGTGCCTTATAACTGGGGTGCATTATAGCCAGGGTGTACTATAGCCAGGGCGCATTATAGCTGGGGCGCACTATAGCCAGGGTGCACTATAGCCGGGGTGCACTATAGCCAGGGCACAATATAGCCAGGGCGCATTATAGCTGGGGCGCACTATAGCCAGGGTGCACTATAGCCGGGGTGCACTATAGCCAGGGCACAATATAGCCAGGGCGCATTATAGCTGGGGCGCACTATAGCCAGGGTGCACTATAGCCGGGGTGCACTATAGCCAGGGCACAATATGGCCAGGGCGCATTATAGCTGGGGCGCACTATAGCCAGGGTGCACTATAGCCGGGGTGCACTATAGCCAGGGCACAATATGGCCAGGGCGCATTATAGCCTGGGTGCATTATAGCAAGGACGTGTTATAGCCAGGGTGCACTATAGCCAGAGCGCGTTATAGTCAGAGTGTGTTATAACTAAGACACACTATAACCAGGGCACATTATAGCTGGGGTGCATTATAGCCAGGGCACATTATAGCCAGGTGTATTATAATTTGGGCGCATTATAGCCAGGTGTATTGTAGCTGGGGCACGTTATAGCCAGGTGTATTATAGCTAGGGCACATTATAGCCAGGATGCATTACAGCCAGGGCACATTACAGCCACAGTAAGGGGAGCCACAGCGGGAGGCAGAGGCCTCCAGTGCTTTGGCCCACGGGCGGACAAATGCTGTGGCAAATTCTTTTTTTTTTTTTTTT
>VZSV01000167.1:1133904-1224177 GCA_013398735.1 Nothocercus julius | reverse complement strand
CGGCGCCCCGGCCCGGCCTCCACAGCCACCTCGGGGGCACCGCTGGGCCCGCGTGCGGAGGGGCTTACGGAGCCCATCCGGGAGCAGGGACGGGGAGCCCAGATCTACTCCGGGAGGCCTCCGCGAGAGAGCACGTCACCGCTGCCGTCACCATCGCCACCGTCCGTGTTAAAAACAAAGGAAATAAAATGGAAATAATGTTGTGCTACACTTCCGTTTGTTAATTTTATAATGGCTCATAGCTTTAGACTTTTAAATCTGTAGTGTTATTATTTTTTTTCTACATATGTTTCACATTTCTCACTTAATATAACATAAATAATTTGGTTAATAGATTTAACCTGCACATTTCAGCCACATTAATATATATAAGAATCTGTTAATGGTATAAATAATTCTTTTTAAATAAAATAAATCTGATATGTTACATAATACTGATAAAAATTACTGTTGCTAATAGTTTTGTAAGCCACCCTTAATTTTTCATAATAACACTGCGAGCTGGATACTGGAGTTACTTTGACGAACGCTGCAAACGCTGCCCTTCCGCTCTCCTGCCAAACCAGACGGTCATCAGTACCGATCACGTTAGTACGACAGGGCCTCCGCCCCGTTAAAAGTAAACGAGATGGTTAATGAAGTTAGATAATTTAAGCTAATAAGTCTAGGGGGTTTGGAGGGTTCAACGTTACTGGGGATAGAAACTGTTTCGTTTACCAGGTGGCTATGAAACTTTAACTACAGAAACGGTTGACTAAAATAGCCCATCTACTTTTTTTTTTTTTCTTTTTTTCCTTTTAATAAAATCTACAGCATTCTACTTTAAAAGTTAAGTAAATAAAAACGCAACCAAAGGTTGCGGCCTTTGAGCTACTGATGAGACCTGTGCTCCCGCATCCCTCGGGGCTCCTGCGGAGGCCGCAGCCGGGACACAGCACTTCCAGGCAAGGCTCATTCCAAACACACAATATAAACGAACACTCAGTGGCGTGAAGTGTATGTCATAATTAAGGTATTACATAATCATGCCTTCTCTCTGCTGTTAAATACAAAAACAGCATCTTTTACATTATCATATAAAAGCATTTAGGCTGTATTTTTATTTATCACTTTACACTGGTAGTCTCTTGTATGTGTACTCAATAGAAACCAAAGAATTTTGTACACTATTTTTTTTTTGTACAATAAAAGATAAAGTGTGCATTAGGTACGCTTGTACATGACAATATTGTACAATATTTACATTTCAGATATCACCATGAAATTCTGTATTATCTATATACACAATGAAAATTTCTCAGAAACATTTGGACTATTTCTTATAATCACAATTTTAGTATTATAGAAAAAAAATTCAGTAATCATCTGACATTGTTACTGTAACCTTGCGAGATTTCTGACTGGCTTATCCAGCAACCACTATCCATCCTAATCATCAAAAATATTGTACCACTAATCCACGTAGCACCCTGGGATGGCATCTATCTGTCTTCATATAAATATTGATATAACCACGTCTATATCAATACCTATACACAGACTTCTGTGCATGGTCATGTCGATAAGCACTGGACCAGTAACAAAGACATTCAATGTTATCTAGAGATCTTCCTCCTCTTGGGTTTTGGAGGCTTCACTTGTCGGTCTCCCTGTGGGATTTGGTGGACCTAAAAATAAGTATATTTACAATTAGCAACGAACATGAGGCAAAGCAACCAGTCAGCAATTAAAAGTCAATACGTCACAGGATTTGCCCTCGTGAAACGGTTCTTGCGCTTGACTGTTTACATGGAAGTTGGAAGTAAAAGGAAGCTCAAGAACTTTAAAGCAGCAGGATTATCAAGGAACAGGCTACGGTTAGCAGACCGTTTTGGTCTAAATTGAGGAATTCAATTTCAAGCTCAGTGCGGAGGAGCCTGGCTGAGCCGCCCGCCGGCGCCGGGCTGCTCTGCGGAGCGCGGGCTGCCACCCCCACCTGCCGGCGGCGCCGGGCTGCGCTGCGAGCAGCTCCCGCGCAAGGACGACGAGCGCGTCGGCAGCGCGCCCCACTGCTCCTTGCCGAGCGCCCTCAGAGAGCTCCTTTACTGCACGTTTAATGGCTCTTGCAATAGAGACAACGCTCCACGCTACGCAGCCCCTTTGCACATGCGCTTCATTCAAAGCAACCCACGTCTCAACAGGAGTAGCTGAAGAAAAAACGCACGGCACTACAGAGAACAATCCTCGAGTCCCTGCCAGTGTTTCTAACAAACATAATATTCATGGAAGTAAACCCTGACTGCAAATTTTTCATGATCAGCTGATTAAAATACAATTCGAGACGACTCAGCGACAGGCTCTGGCACCAGCGCTCCTGCAGAGCGGAGCAACCAGGCCCACGAAGCCCCTTGCAGCAGCTGCCCCTGAGCCAGTTTCCGTCATAGTTAAAACACAGACAGCAAATTGCAGGTATTGATGCTGGCTTTATAAGCCAAAGTAATGGAATTTATACCCGCGGAATTGGCTGCGATATGAAGATTTTGGAACTAGAAAGATATTGAGCTTGCAAAAGAACAGCGTATTATTTTAAAGAGAAGCACTGCTGGATTTGATATTAAGAACAGTCTTTTACACTTACCTTCCATGACAATATCTTTCACTTCAGAAGACAAAAAAGAGTGTTCAAAATAGGGTTTCATTCAAAAGAATGACACTTTTAAATGTAGTTTCAGTAACTTGCTCTGAAGTGAAAAACAAGTGAGCCTGATTTTGCATCGCCAGTCAGAAAAAAACAAGGAATTAGAGCGGAACTGGAAATGATCCAAATATTATCAGGCTGCATGTGCAAAATATATCAGGAATCTATCTTTGTAAAAAGTAGAATTGGCAACGTAACTAAAATTATACATCTTTTGCAGCTTTCCCGAATGGTTAGACATTTGCAGTTTTCAGTGCAAGAGAAATACTGAAAATCCCACCTCATTTAAGCAAACACACAAAAAAATTATATTAAAACGCAACCCAAACCAACACTCCCCGTCTTCAATGCGATGCGCATGCACAAACATGGACAAATGGAGACATTATTGCTAACATGAAGAGAGACTTACATTCCCAGACATTTTGTCTAGTTCACTCATGGCCTCATGAATAGCAGCTTCTAAATGGTTATTTAGCTTTCCACTTCTAGGAAGAAAAAATTAATAATGCTGTCAGTAATTCTTCGTCGTGGAAAGAAAGAAACTTGTAAGATTCACAGTAGCGACACAGGCACTCCTGGCACAGAGGCACCCGGGCAAGCAGCAAAGCCAGACCTGACCACGGTGCTCTGCAAGACACGGGCTCCGGCTGTAGGGACGCGGAGGAGCATCCGAGAGCCCGACTGTGGCACGCGGCAGCTGCTCCTAAAACATCTCAAACGTACCAGCTTGCGCAAGTTTGATTTGCGGCTTGGACTGAACTAAATCAGGGCGAAAGGAACTTTGTGCAACTTCAGATGGAAGTGTCCTGGTTTGGCTGAGATCAGCCAGAGGAACTAGAGGATAAATGGAAATAAAGGTGCTCAAATAGAACGTGGCAAGTCCACACGGGTTTCTGAGCTGCCTCAGGGATGCTGCTTCGCAAAAGCAAAACAGACATGATAAAAATAACCAGAATTTCGCTCAGAAGCAGCAGAGCTTTCTAGGAAGGTGCTACAACGAGTCCACCTGTAATGCAAATACAGTGTTAATAACAGGGCATTAATGGCTCGCCTAAAATTCAACATTAAATTAGCTGAAGTTCATTACAAGCAGTACAGAGAAACTCCACGATATAGCACACTTGCTTTTCACGGCATTAAAGCAAGGATACATGTGTGCATGCAAGAACTGCTGTGTCAGCTGCAGCCTTCAGCGGGAACAAAAAGAAACTGCAAATTTTAAATACTTCACTCTGCAGGTGTGCATACTGTGCGTTTTCAAAATATCAGAATTTCTGTACTGACACTAAAAACCTGAACTGCTGTTTGAACGTCTGCATTTGGGCTGATGCTTGGTATGGCATTCCAGAACTCATCGCCATAATCAAAGAACGCTAGCGATTAAAATAACCTTTTCTCCCCCGTTTCTTTCTCTTAGCTCGCTGCCCTTGGGAGGATCTTGCTTGCTCATGGCCTCTCGTGGTCTCCTCGGCCTCAACACGATGTCTAGGAAAGCGGGGAGAGCACAAGAGGAGACCATGGCCCTGCGAAGACCCTCGAGAGCACTGTGCGCAGGCAGAGCAATATAAAGCAGATGGAATTTAGGCTCTTCCCTCTTCCCGATGGTATTTAGGGTTTTCCCCTTTCCTCGCAGCCGCTCCCACCTTGGGGCACGATGGCGCGGGGGCGGCGGCGAGGCCGCAAGGAGGTGAGGGAGCTCTGGGGAGCTTCACAACGGGACCAAGGGCAGGGGGCTCCCTCTGGCTCACCCAGAGCAGGATCGGACTGCTCACATGGAAACGCGCGGGCAGAAACACGGAAAACAGAGGCACAGGAGGGCTGTGGGCAACAGCCCCAGGAAAGGGGCAGCCGGAGGCCAGCAAGAGCAGCCAGCACGTCCCTGCGCTCCGGGGCGGGAGCAGCGACGCCTCCAGAAACAGCCCTTCAACGGAGAGAAATTCTTACATTTTTAAGAAGACACATTTCTCTTAAATTGTCCTGCTGCTTTCGCCTTTCACCCGTCTTCGCGCTTGCTCGCGGCGTCACCTCGAGTCGCGTGCTTTGCTCCAGCGGGAGCAGCGAGGAGCTGCCAGCAGCACCTCCCGTCCCCACGGCCCCCGGGGGCAGCGGCAAAGCACGCGGAGGGGGCTGGCAGGGCGCGCGCACGGCCCCGCGGGCACCGGGACGCTCCGCGGCGCCGCACGTGAGCGGGGGGAGCGGCCGTGCCGGGAAAGGAGCGGCGCACACAGAACTGCTCAGCCCCTCAGGGCGCTGCCTGCTGCTGCGCGCCCGCGGCCTCCGAGGAGCCCGCGGCCTCCGAGGAACCCGCGCCCACCACTCCCTCTCCTCTCCTTTTATAGCGGGCAGGAATTTTCTCCTCCTGAACTCCGCTGCGTTTTCCCCTTTTGGTCTACGCTTACGTTCCCCGTTCAAATACTTCCCATTTCGCGTTTTTGCTGTCCTTATGAAACCGTAAGTAGAGGCGAGAAGGCAAGATAAGAGCAAATGAAACGCCCAAGGTTTGCAGATCTGCTGAGATCTCCAAAATGGGAGCCTTAAGAAGCAAAATAATGTAATTGCTACGTTTCACCAGGGAATAAATGAGCTTTTACTTACTTTCTGTTCCTTTTCCTGGCTCGGTTGTAAGCTTCTAGACCTTCCGTTAGTGTCTTCAACTTCTCTGGCTCCACCTGAGTGAAGGTATGAACACCAAACCACATTACCCAGACCTGCAATTATCAAACACTGCTTTTACTTTGCTGCTAGACCCGCATTTCGTAGGGAGCCTGAGCTGCAGGGCGCCTGGAAGACACGAGCGCCTTCCCAGCACAAAAGAAACTGATGCGTCCCCGCGCCTTCCCCCCATGTGCACGTGTACAGAACTGCCAGCAACCAAAACCCAAGACGGAAAAACATGACATCTAGGAAAATCAAATTAAGAAGGAAAAACATATGTAAAAAACCTAGTTTTTCTTTCTAGTATTAATATGAACACCACTGTTGTTTAAATCTCGTATTCCGGACTCACACGTTACACATAGTTTTACACATTTCAGATCACTTGGAAGGCATTAAAATATGCACATGATCCCATTTTTACAGATGCCAACAACATTAATGACTTCTGCATCGCCCCAAATTTCCAGGTACAGGTTTTCAGGTCTTGGCTCAGCTGTGCTGTTAACGCCGTGCCCAAATTCCCTCCTTTTGCACAAGAGCCACAGTAAATGCTTAAATTAAAAAAGCAAACAAAAAACTCACGGCCCCTAAAGAGCTATATATATATATATACATTAACAAGAGCTTGATTTAGTGAGCTGCTTATGTGCTTCAGCTACAGGGCTTTTTTCCTCTTTATTTAAGCACATGTGTCAGCGATCTGCTGAATTAGGAATGAACCTCAGCTTAGCTCCATAGGGCTGCAAACGGGTATTTTGGGAACTTTAACTGGACACGTAACTAACACAAACAGGAAAGGAAATGAGTTATATATGTACGATTTTAGCATTTGCATTAACACATTATTTCAGCTTGGTTCACAGTCATTTCTACATTGACAAAACTAAAAGAACATAAAAATCCCTTTTTCTTTCCTAGTAGCCTTGTGTTTCGTTGGGCTCATGTTGAACCTTTGCACAACTCTGCAAGACCTTTACATAACATTTGTTTCAATAACAACAATTCAGCTTGTGCTCGGGCACTTAGAAAATTAAACCCATAAATATAACTCTGTTAAGCCTATGTACAACCTGAGAAAGAAATCTGAATGTGAATTCCTTCTTAACGCAGCCTTTCGACTGCCAAATAATTTACGTTTGCAATGAAACAGCTTTTCAGAAGTGACGAGTTGAAGTTGCCCAAAATTTGCTCTAGAAAACAGGCTACATATAGCAAAATTTCAGAGCAAATTTAGCCTATCTCGGGGTTTGCCTTTGTCGGAAGGCTGAAGCTCATGTGGAAGCGGATCTCCTGCAAGGAGCGCTCGGGGCGGCTCCACGGCCCCATCAACCCCCTGTGCTGCGATTCGATCCTTATTTTAATAGGATGATTGAAGGACAAAAATAAAAACCTTACAATTTTCAACCTGAATTTCAACAGAATTGGGGGCAATAACAGAATTAGCCCGAGCGTGTAGCTATGAAGCTGTACTCCATGATGGAGACACGAGTACTAAGTTGGAGAATATCCATGTCCATGAGATGTAAGTGTATATAAGCAGCAAGCTTTGCTGAAGGCTGCATGTGTCTGCCATTAGATACATATATATATATATATATAAAAAATAAGAGTTTAATGGTATACTGCTTTCAGGCAGAGTTCATCTGAAGCTTGGATAACAAGGGACTTCAATTTCAAATACAAAAAAGGAATCGGTATCTTAATTTTTTGAATTTCATGACGGCAGAATAGAGAAAAACCTATTACTGACCTTTCTGAAGCTGGGACCAAACTGCTAACGTGGCGTGCTACTAAAAGCAAGTCTACAATAAACCATTACAACACTGAATAATGAACAGGAATTGGATTTCCACGGCACTGATAAAAATCCCATCATTCTGTTTGCAGAAGCACCAAAGCTCAGTCTCCGCAGGGAAGTTCTTATCCAGGCCGCGGAGCAGCCCAGTGCTCTGGGCCATCTTCAAGGAGCGCTCCAACACTAAATCCCTGGGAAAGGGCAAAACCAGCAGCGTAACCTGCCTCCGCAGGGCATCGCATTTAACTGGATACTAGTAAAATCAAATGAAAAAAAAAGACCTACAAGGACATCCTCAAAGGTGTCAAATACCCTGCTCGTCTACGGCAAACTTCGCTGGGGTGTGTGGAGGGTGAGCTGGGCACCTCACGCCACCCTAACCAGCATCCTGTATGTGAGAATTTCCCTCTCTGCAGTTATTTCTAACTCCAAATCCCCCCAATACTGCTACTGCCTCGGAAATGATAGTCATTTGAGGAAAAAAAGGCTTAAAATTGTGGATTCAAGAGCTGGTCTGTAGCTACAATGCAGTGAGAGACAGCCCGAGGGTCTCCTTTGTCCACCGGGCTCTCACTTTAAGCCAGCCCTTATTTTGGTGGCATCCGCTTTTGCTCTGAATATGTATCCACAGAACTGTGTCGTGTTCAGAAATCCCTGCTGCTCCTGCTCTGCTTCCCTTAGTTTTCCCATTACCAAAAAGCAAGTGTTCGTTGTGAAAAAACGCCACGTTCAGTATCTCTCCCTTCTCCTGGCAGACAGACACCATTCTAGATGCTCTTCAAAAACAAATGTTACACTGAATACCCAAATTCTTTTAAATGGAAATAAAAATCAAATTCATGTGTGATACAGAGAGCAGAGGACACACAATGCACAACAAGATCCCACAGCACAGGGGAGTGATGCTACGAGGTAAGAAATTAGCATTCACTTATACAACCACTCAAACAAGATGTTGCAAGAAGCCTCCTCAGAAAACGCAGCCCTCAAGACAGCTGCCAGTGACTCCCGTCGTGAAGTCCAACCTTGCTGCATCTTCCGAAGTGCAGGGCTTCTGGGCACCATTTGCATTACAAGTTTGTTCTTTTTTTCTTTTATTTTGAAATGAAAATGAGCACCCGTGGGGACGGCTCCTGTGCCGCTCTGGCAGCACAGGGACACACCTGCCCTCACACTTATTTTCACCTCTCTCTCTTGCACCCTCAAATATCCCAGCTTTCAGGCTCCACTCCTGCCCTTTACATGGCTTTTCATACTGCATTTCTTGTTGGAGAAGACATTTATTATTCTTATGATTAAATGAAGGATCTTCTGAATCTAAGGGTGCTCCGCTGCGTGGGACTTCCTGATGAAGAAGAGGCAGCAGTTGCTCTTGCTGCCTCCAGCCGTGGTCTCAATGTGGGAACCTGCACAGCTGGGGAGGGATCCACAGCTCGTGTCCATGCTGTCTGTGCTCCAATACAACAACATCTAGGCCGTTAAATACAGCATTCTGCAACTAATATATATTACATAAGAGACAAAATTAAGGTAGGCAGCACGTGTGTTTGCACAGCAGCGACTATACGCTCTCGTACCCACAAATTGGTGAGTCAAGTTATAAAATTGCTGAGGAATGCAAGTGTGAAAATTTTCTGCTGCTTACAAGACTGATAAAAATATGAGCTCTAAAAGTGTATTAAATATGGACTGCATATGCAATAAATATTTGATGACATTTACACGTACTTGCAGCATTCATGCAGCGCAAGGAGAGCACCAGTAATTCATACAGGACAGCAGTGTCAATCGCCTCTTCGTTTTTCCATTTTTATTTAGTCCTTTACACTTTGCGGTCTGCCAAAGACCTCTTATTAAGAACTGTTTGCCTACACTTGGAAAATAGGTGCTGCAACGTGGGGATCTAACCCTTTCTAAAGGGTGAGCTCCTCGACACGCAAACACCGTTGCTGGAGCAGGCTGATCCCTCTAAGTAACTCCAGTTCAGCTGGTTGCCGTCCCGAGCCACGCGGCTCTCCTCTGCACATCGGCTCTTGGCCACTCTGGGGGAAAAGCAACCTCTGGTCCCCCAGTGCGGCCATTCTCAGGTCCCTACGGTTGCTTCATGCATCGCATCCAGCAAGAATACGGGGGAAAAAAAGACAAGGTCATTTTTAAGTGGCTCCATTTCTTTGTGCTAGGGATTAAAAGTTATTTCATTAGGTCTTTGCTTTCTGTTTACACATTTTTAGAATTTACTTTTTTTTTTTTGAAATGGTATTTTAAACCAGGTGGTATCTTCCCCATTAACAGATGTTCAAAGCCTGCTGTCAAGGAGGAAAAGCTTGTACATCTCCTGCCAAAAAGAGTGTGTGTCAGTCAGCAACCTTTCACTTATTACACATTCTGCATTCTGGTTAGATGAGTTTTACATTTTGCGGTTTTCACCACTTCTAGATGGCTACAAATACCTTACACATCGGACCACTTCTTCAGGAACAGTCAGAAGGTCACAGAATTACAAAATCCAAGTTAAACAATTTTCTGTCAGAGCCCAGTAATTTTTGTGCGGTAAGTCTTCTGTGGACAAACTACTTAGTAAAGCATAATTAAGCCTGAACACAATCTAGCATATTTCATAGCATAGGCAGAAATTTCTCATTAGATAATTATGGGATAAATTCAGTTGTATCTATGAAGTTATATGTATGAAACAAAGCAATTTGTATTACTAGAATAAGAGACAAAAGAGAAAAAAAAATACCAAAATGAAGCTTTGATAGACACTTGCGTGTGTGTGTGCACGGACATATAGATAGCTAAGCGTGTGTGTATATATGTATATATATATATAAATATACCTTCCCCTCCTCAGTGTTTTGTTGACATGAATTGTGAACTTCTTCTTCTCTTACTAGTTTTCCAGGCCATGAAGTCAGTCCTTTGATTTGGCCCCAGACCAAGTCGCCCACATTAAACGTCCTCGGCCTGTAATGTATCAACTCATTGGAAGAAGGGGAATCTGGATTCCTTAGGTCATCTTCACTACTGATGCTTTTAGCATCCGAAGGGCTAGGCACACACCCATTAATGCTTTTGGCATTGAAATCTCCATTGTAATGGATGTAGTCTTTCACCAACGAACTCTCCAAACTATTTGAGGAACTTGGAGATTGCTCCTCTAGAATTAGGTCTTGTTTAGAAGTGTTCAGCAACTCTCCAAATCCTCTGTTCTGCTGAGGCCTGTTTCCATTTATGTGTGCACATCGTTCCACAGTGTTCTCCAGTCTTTCCTTAAAACTCATCATAGTTCTTTTGTAATTGTTATACCTGAAATTCTCCTCCAACATTTTATCACTCTGACAGTTCCGTTGTGATAACAGTATCTGATGCTGCTCCCCTTGTAACAACGGCAGCGTGGAGATGTTATTGGGCCTGTCATGACAAGGGCTACTATGGATATGGGCAGAGTGGTCTAAAAACTCATCACATTTCCATCTATTTATCTCACCGATAGGACTTTGCTCCCCTTCCCACTGTTTTTTGGGTGTGTTGCAGCTTGCTGACTTGTAATATTCATACCCATCCCCTTCACTTGAATTTTTACCGTGTTCTGAATTCTTCAGTATCCGCGTTCCTCTGGTGTTTCTTATCCTACCTTCGTGATCAGAAACGGCAACGTTTCTCCCGTGGATTACTGCACTGACCGCACTAGAAAGATTTAACGGGTCGCCAATTGAGGCTGTGAAGGCACTCATGGCACTCAGCGCTGGAATGGGGCTCATCTGCGTGGTGCTGCTAACGGCCGTGGTGATCACTACGTGCATGCCCTTGCTCGCCGCGTCCACCACCGCCTTGTAGATGGCGTCCACCGAGGCATCACCCTGAGCAGCGACGCTGAGGTTGTCCTTGGCCGGCTGTCCGAGGGGCGGCTCGCTCCGGGGCTGCACGTCGCAGGCCGGTTCTGGGAAAGGAGGAAGCATCGCGTTGGAGCTCTCGGGAACTGGCGGCATTCCCATCTGAGCGAGCATTCGTTTGTTCAGGACAGCAGCGTCTTCCTGCATTCTCACCTGGGGGAAGAAGAAGCGGGGGAGAAAAAGATGGAAATTGCTGTTCTGCTTGAAGTTCCAGTGTGTTTCTTTTTAATTAAAAATTAGGAGGGGACAACAGATTAGAAATTTTGATTTTGGTTATACATCAGTGACAAAGTTTAAAGCCGAAAAAGTAAAGAAAAAAAAAAATAAAGAGAGCCTAACCCAGAGCACCCCCCACCCCCGAGGGTTAGACTTTGCCTCATGGTACAAAACAGCCTTGCATGAAATGACACAACCCACCGCCTGTCGCGGTGACTACACTGTTTTCTTCCATTCCTTCTCAGACCCCGATTTTTCTCCTCTCTCCCTGCTACCTGCTCCTGTGGGCTCCTCTCTGTTCACTCCTCTTTGAACTTTTGCACCAGAGGCCACCACTGTCCTTTAGGAACTGTCAAACATTTCTACTTTTCCCTTTTTGTTACGCACTCCCCTCACGGGGGATCTTTTACTCCAGTCCCTTGCCAACCACGTCTGCCTCCCTTCACATTGCAGCTATTCTGCACAGCAAACTGCAACCTTCAGATTAAAGTAGTGGAGCTTTTTATATTTCTTGTCACATACGTAGGGAGTGAAGACAACAATATTAATCGCAGTGCAATAACAAAAAGCTTTAAGTAACAAGGGCAAAATATTTCCCTCAGCTCCTTTAAATACTCACCATTACTAAGTATCATATAATTGAGCATCTGAAGCAAAGAATGACTGAGATAAAGCTAGCAAAATTCATACAAAATCAGAGAAAGGTAATAGACAATTACAAGACTGTGATTTTGCAATAGCAGTGAAATGTCTACACTGGGAAAATGACACGTCTTCTTCTTCCTTCTTAGCGGGTAAAAGCACTCTCTGGCATTAGGCATTTACATGCTTCAGCCTTTACCTTGCGAGTTCTGCAGCAACCATGTGAAACCTGAATAACGTTACACGCACATTGTAACCGGCTTTCTTAGCCAGCTGGTTGCTATGCTTCCTGTCAGTTTGTTGTTTTAATAATTCAACTTGCAACATGAGGGACTGTCTATTTAGGGGGATGGTACAGAGCTATCATTTTCGCACAGTCTGCTGTTGTATATTAACCTTAATGGCTGTGTTCTTCAGTACACACCATCCCTATCAGAGCTTTTCATTCAGCTTCGGGGAGAATATAAGAGAACTGGTAGATACAGCAAACGACAAGCAGTTTTTAAGTTCCTAGTTACTGTAAGAAACTAAGATTTACTTTCCACCACTAAATTGTTCAGTGTGGTCCAAAAGGGAATTTATGATCTTTTCAGCCTGAAAAATAATTCGCTGTAAATGTGTAGCAACTACCAGAATATCCATATGGTATTTCTTTTCAGTATACAGAGCATAACTTTTTTTTTCCAAAGAAATTATACCCAACTCCTAGGAAAGAAGGTATAAAATTTCCATAACAAATGATACCGAGCTGCAAAATGCAAACCCTCCTGAAAGAGGCCAGCGGCTGTGAGTACCACGTTGTCTTAAACACGCAGCAAAAACTCGGGAGGACAGTTTTCCCTCCTGGCCGTGTGCGTTTATCTGAACACTTTGCTGCCTACCTGGAAGTTCTGGAAGAGACAGGCCATGGGGTTGGGGTTGCTGGGCGGGCCGGGCGCGGGGGGCTGGCCCGGGAAGCCCTGCACGCCCTGGTAGCCCTGCACGAGGTGCTGCTGCGGCTGCTGCGCCGACGGAAACATCTGGTTGTTGCTGAGGAGCGACTGGAGGTGGCTCAGCTGGTGGTGGTTCAAGGTAGTGTTTAGGGCTGACACGTCACCTGCAAGGCAAACACAGCAGCACCGAGTCAGCAGGGGCTTCACGGGCGCCAGCGACTGCCCTGGCTCGAGCAGTAACAGCGCGTGGCTCCCGCTCCGGCTCCTGGGACACCCGGATGCGCCGGCCAGCGCTCGGAGCGCCTCCTGGTACACCAAAGAGGAAAGCGCTGCTTGCGTTTTTATTACGCGGGAACCTCACCGTGCATGAAAGCAGAAAGCACCCCGAAATAAATACCACAAGTACTGGTAAAATAAATATGCTGCTGCACCTGTTTTTATAAAATTAATACATAATACGTAACTAAGAAAATGTAGCTGCTTCCTAATTCTTGTCACCAAAAGCTCACATTTTTGGTAAAGGTTTCAGAATCGCTGCTTGACTGTACTTTCCAAGGAAAAGTAAAAGCAGGGTTGTGTCCATAGCAGCGATTCCATCGCCAGGATTGAAGCGTCAGGGTAACACGCTTTTCAGCTCTTCGCCACTGTTTTATATCTGCTAATAGTTTATTTAATAATTTGCACAGTCCAAACGACCAAGGAACGCTAGCTATGTAACATAGTCTAGTAGGCTTAATGTAAAGAAAATTTGAAGCCATAAGGATTTTTTATCACTTGTTTTGCGAGGTAAGTGCTTGTCAAGGGCGAAAGCCCTGGGTCTCTGAACTACCAGAATAAGCAAAAAACAAAAACAAACAGCTATGAGAACAGAAGTTCAAAATAAGGGCTCGAAGGGCAACCTTCCTCTGCAACCCTGTGCGAGGACTGACTTTAGTCAGTGTTTTATGTCTCACCGAGTGCTTCATGTCTCACTTCACAGGGAACGTGCTTGTGGTTTTGGCACTTTGGAAGCACTTGGAAAACGCATTTGGCCATTTGTCACGTACCACACAGCCACTCGTACTAACCCTGTGATGCCACATGCGCTTGGAATGGGGAACGCCGCGTCCCGGGGATGCGCCTGGGCTCGTGCTGCTTGAAAAATGAGAGCAGCCCAATTGCGTACTGAATTTGCAGGTATATGGTAGGTCTAGGTGGCATCAGAATTAAGAATAGAAGGTAATTTCCAAACCAGCATTTAGTATTACTGAATTAAAGGAGCACGTATTTAAAATTTCTTACAGTAACAGTTACGTTTTTTTCTCAATACACAAGCTGTAACATAGAAAAACCCTATAATAGGAGTAGGATAAAGTGGATTCTTTAACAATGGGAATTAGAGTCAGAAATTCCCCCTCCCCAACCCTCTCTTTAATTTTTTTTTTCTTTTATATCGGTGAATAAATTGAACTTACCAAGCAGACCCGTCCCCAGTAGAGGGTTAAGTAGCTGTGGCACCACAGAGTTACTGTTGAGTTTAGCTGGAGCAGATGCATTCCCAGCACTATTAGATATGTTGAGCAATGTTTCTGCCATGGACACCACTGCTGTGCCACCAGCCAGGGTGGAGACAGACAGTGCTGCCACTGCTGATGAGGTGGTGGTGGTGGTAGTGGTGGCCTGGGAGGAGGTGGCTATGGACAGCTCTGGATGAGGAGCGCTGCTGCCCGCGGCGGAGTTCAGGACACCTCCCACCAGCTGGGGGTTCAAGGCCATTAACGCGGAGGCCGCCGAGACGGCCGGGAGGAGCAGGGGGTTGGAAGCAGCGTCAGTGCCCGCAAAGCTGGGCCCGGGGGCGCCCAGGGGGGTGGCGAGGAGGCTCTCGGCCCGGCTGCTCTCTGACGGAGCGCTCGGCAAGTGCTCGGCTGGGGCTGCCAGCTGCGCTACGGAGGGCAGGGGGTTATTCTGCTGCGGCACCACGTCTGAGATGGTCAGGTTGAAGGATGGTAGGGGGAGCATGGCAGCTGCCTGGGCCTGGTTCTGGAGCAGGGCGGCCAGCAGCTGGAAGTGAACAGGCTGCAAGACCTGCCCGTCCACGTCACTGGAGAGGAAGGCCAGAGCAGCGTTTACATTGGGGTTGAGCAAACCGAGAGGGTTGAGGTTGACCTCAGACTTGCCTTCTCCTGCTGAAGGCTGCAGGATATTTAACAGATTCTGGTTTAGGAGATGTTGCTGATTCACTGGTAAGGAGATAGGCAGAGAATTGAGGAGGTTTTGATTCAAGGAGTGTGGAAGGCTGTTGTTTGAAGCGCTGTTCTGCGGGAAATGAAGGGAGTGTTCGTGACCGGCAAAGGGGAAGTCGCTCCCGACGGGCAGCTGGCTCTGCAGGGCGCTCCCGGCTGCAGTGGTGACTATAACGCCATCCTGAAGAACAGACGTCGTCTTCGTGATGGCAGGTTGGCTGGTGCCAGCTATGGCTATAGACGATGACGGTCCCGAAACCCCTGCAACGCAAAAATGCAAAGCACATTAACAGGACTCTGCCTTTTGGAGAACACTCATCAAAGTCACAAAGTAACTCGGTTAATCCAAGAGATTCGTGTTTGAAACTTGTGCGCAGGAAAGAAAACATTTTCAGCATCCAGATTTCAGTTTTTTTCAGAAATGAAGGAATCTGCAATGGATTAGTTCAGCGACTACATACTGAGCCACACCTCACCAGAAATTATGTAGCTATATACTTGTATTCCCCTTAAATTACTTGAACAGCAAGGGGAGTTCATTTATGATACTTTTTTATTAGTGTGGACCTGAAAGTAACTGTAACAACATCATTAGCCAGGGACCAACGTGAACTGAACTGCAAGGACGAAGGATCCATGGGAGACACAGAGGGCGCCAGGGGAAGTGTCCTCCCACCCCATTATTTACTTAGAAAAAACACGGGTAATTGGAGCGGCCTAATGATATCCGTCACTTGGCGTGGAAGGAAAGCCCAAGTCTTGGCAACCAGACTGATTCACTCGGAGGGTGTTCCCCAAACAAGCATTATTATTCTTCCCCCATTTCCATGTATCTTAATATCACTTTTGACCAAAGTTGAAGTCTAAAATAAATTATGCATTTCCTTTTAATTGAGGGAGAGTGCTGAAGTGACAGTGATCACACACAAAACAAACATGTGGGCGGACAGGGAGAATTAAAGCAAACAAAATCACCTTGAGCAATGCCTTTCCGCTTTATGCATCGCATTAGAGAATGAACATACATTAAAAACATATATTAAAACAAACTCTGTTTTTGATGCTATGTAACTGTTCTCCGTTCCAAACTGCCTGTACGCATGGGTAATATAAGGAAGAGCCAAAGGTAGCAAGCATTTTTCTGAAGAAATACTATTCAAAAAGTTATATGCAACTAACTGGCAAGTAGGGTGAAGTGCTGACAGCTCAAGACGACGTGAAAATTAAGACCGTGTGTCTCTGACAGGGGCTACAGAACAGAGCATTACGGGGGGAATCCCTTTCCACAAGTATTACCAGCGTGATTTATTCCTAACACACAACTGAAAAACCCAGTTATCCAAATTCAGCTACACAAATCCCCCAGAAATTTCAAATAAAATGTAACTCATTTTTTTGCCCCCTTTTTTTTTAAAAAAAAAAAAAAAATAACATTTGAAATATTTTCAATTACATTTCCCAAAAAGGACCGCAATATTTTTTTGGGTCTTGTTGGAAAAAGGCAAATTCCTTTTCCTTCACGACGGAACCCCGCTATGTGTAAGGGTTTCTGCCTGCCCGGGCCCGCGGTGGCTCACCGCGCGGGGAAACGCGCTGCACCCGGCGTGGCCGCGCCGCGGGCACCACCGCTCTCGCTTACAAAGAAGAAAGGCTTGGTTTTATTTATTTATTTTTAAGATGATCCTGCTGATGCTCCGAGGATTTATGTATAAATCCCAAAGACGAAACCACAGATTTAAGAAATACAACAGCAAATAGCAATTCTATCCTTTTTTTTTTTTTTTTAGGAACTTTTACTCCTGCAATAGGGAGAAGACGATGTATGCAAGTGTTTCCTCGGCGGACAGGGAAGCTTTCCCTAGAGGAAGTTTCATTCAGTGTTTTCAGCAGCACACAGGTAGATTTTTAATTCAGGTCTACGCGAAGTATTCTATATTTAGCGCTTATGAATATAAAACCTAATTCAGGATTTTTTGAGTCGACTAATTTGTTTCTAGCTTATTTACGATCGTATTTCCCATTCCAGTCAGGTCAATGATCACACTGAAGATCTCAGAACCGTAAAACTGTTCCTTATTTTTTTGCTAAAGAAACAGTCTATTTCTTATCCCCCATTAAACCCTACTTCCAGAAACCTAACCTCGGAGGCCTACGGTGCCTTCATCGCTTGCCCTCCCTCCAGCTTAACGAGACAATTAATTGCTACTGGGAGAAAGAAAATCTTGATGGAACCTGAATAGCAGAAAGAAAATTATTTCAATCCAGATTTGAGAAACGAGAGATTTAAAGACTGTTTTTCGGAAGCGAGGAGCTGCTCCTCCTGGACCTGCCTCCCAGCTCGACGCAGCAGGAATCGGGATGGAAAAGTTGTGGAGAACTGGAAAGTTCTGCAGCTCCTACACTCTTCACAACTGCATTCTGGAACAAATCTATCTGCACCGGCACGCGGCGGCGGCAGAATATAATTTTTGAATGTCTTCCAAAACATCATCGCTAACAAGTCAATATTCCAGATGCAGAAACATATGCAAACCCATTCTCATTAAAATACAGCACTGCTAGACATCTTTTCAATTCTTTACACCAGCCCAAAAGAGAAAATACTGAATTGTTTATTTTTTTCCTTATAAAACACATGTGATTTCTGCCATTTCTGAGACAAGGTGCAAAATGCTGTTCTCCCTGGGAAGAACCGTGCGGCTCTTGGAAGAAACCTCTGAACTGCTTTTCCCTCCAGTTTCAAGACAAAATCTCTTGAGATCCAGGGCGAAGCGGAGCAGTTTCATCGTGTTGACTCTTGAGGAGATCAGGTACGGAAGTAACGCCCAACACGGGGCGCGCAAAGCCACAAAGAGCTCGAGGGGACCGCACGGATACGCAGTTTATCTCACTGACGTGTCAGGAAATCAACTACACTCTTGCATACGAGAAGCCCAAATCCTAGCAAGGGGCCTTCCAAAGTCAGGCGGCAGCACCGAGGCGATCTGCAATGGATTCCAGATGTCCATAGAGGCCTTTTATTCAAAGGAGTATCTTGGACCATACATGACCTTGACGAGGATTTTTAGGGAAGGCAGGATCACAGCGAGGAGCTCACGGTGCAGGAAGGATCTCTGCAAGCGAGTGCCTTAGGCAGGAAGGTCCAAAGGAAAGTGGGGCTGTAACTGTGACCACCTGCACCTCCTTGGGGCCCAAGCAGGATGACAGAGAGAAGAGAAGCGGATGCTCCGCAGCACCAGTCGTTGGGTGGTGCGTTGGTTTGCCCAACACCGCAACCCCAAATGCTTCTGTCCTGCTCCACCTGGACTCCAAGGTGACAGTGTTGTAATGAGAAATGGGAAAGGGAGGTGAAAGCCAAGAGGAAAGCCCAAGTTTTATTGCATGTTTTGTGAAAACATGACATTTTGCATCCTGGAAACCTAAGGCACCAGAAATGCTGTTATCTCAGGAAGCAAGTCCTCAGCAACGAGAAGTTCTTAGAGCGAAAGCAGAATGAAAAAAGATGGAGTTAGAATAGAAGAAAGCCTAGGACAAATGCAGGCTTCCCAGCCTTGCAGATACAGAGGTCTGCCAAGGGCTTTTACAGTCGCTGAGAAAAAGGAACCGCCTTTGTAGTGCTGGGAGTAGAAGGGATATCCAGAGTGGCAAAAACTAAACATAGCGTCTTGGAGGGTTAAATAAATGCTTTGGGAATACAAAACAAACAAACAAAAAAAAGCAAGAGGATGTACATTTTTTAAAGTTTTAGCTTTCATTATGTATTAGCTTTCATTTCACTACTTCGTTTTCTTTTGAAAGCAGGTTTGCTCTCCCGTTCCCGTGTGGGTTGTGCCTTTGTGAATGGCACTGGCTCCTCTTTCTAAAGTGCTGCTTGAGAGGTCTCCGTGAGCGGATGCACTAACACCATATGTACTATGAAATCACTTGGCTATGTACTATGAAACATAACTTGTATGTACTATGCATTGTATATATGTACTATGAAATCAGGAAGATTCACTGTCTCTGCTCCCTTTACACGAGGAGGTTAGAGCGGAAGGTGTTTGTCACTGATGTATCAGTGTTGCTTTCCCATGTAATGACAGCAACATACATGTAAGCAAACTACGTCTTTATTTGCATTTTTCCCATAAAGAGTCTAAGCAGGACTAGTTTCATACATGCTACTCTGGCTTGGAAGCGCCTGTTTTTAACTGTTTAGTTTCAACTTAAAGGCAAAATAAATACATTGTGGAATCACATGGATGTTGGTATCCAAAACCAGCACATCTGAACAGGCCAAATGCTACATTTGCAACACAGGGTCTGTAACTCCCTCGCGTTGCTACCCTTTGCTAAGGGTGTCGAGAAAACCTGAGAAAGGAGAAAGTCCTAGTATTTTTTTTCTAAAATATCCTTAAAAAATAACGATTAGAACTACAATTTACTTAGCTCAATAGATAAGATTACAGTCTAATAGGTCTAAACACTCATCTTTAGGATTGCACAGTGCCTATCTAAAAGTCATTTGTGAGAATATATAAAAATCCCTGAACCCAGAGGGAGCTGAAAGAGCTCTGTACACGATCGCCAGAGCTTCCCCAGCAATTCCTGACACAGCCGTGTCTGGCAGGGTTATTTATTCACCCTGCCGCACTCCAGCGCGGCACTCGAGACACTTAGCTGCGCACTGCACCAGCGAAGCCAGCCGGTGACAGGACTGCACACAGTGCTTGCATTTGGCACAGCTGAAACACAAACAGCAAGTGGAGCTTGGAGGAGAAAACGTGATCCAGAGGATGAAGTATCAGTAACTGGGGAGCGATGTTGGCCCCAGGCTCTGATGTGGGTTCACGTGAGGGCCTGGGACAAACTGCTTTGCCTAGTTCACCCCCACTACGCTATTAGTCCACATGAGCTCCAGGGAGGTGGAAAAGGGAGAACTCCCTAGTTTCCTTCCTAGCTCTAAGGTCCTGTGGGTTCACGAGCAGGGAGAGGGGAAACGTTAGCCAAAACTTCTCAATTTCTCAAGAATTTCTTGCTCTCGTAAAATAGGAGCATGCGGATGGGATACGAGGAAAGTAACGACAGTGGTGTCAGGCTGGCAGGATGGTACCAGATGTCCCTCTAGTTCTGAACTGTATTTGTTAAACAACAGCAAGAGGGGAACAGCAAGCGCCGCTGGTTGTCTTTGGAAAGTGGGATGTGAGCCACCGATTTCAGACTAAGCAAAGCGGGAGCCAAAAGCAAAGCAACATTTCTGCAGCAGGAGGAGAATTTCGTCTGCATGAAATTACGTGGGAGCACCAATAGCTTTGTGTGCAGTGAGGAATGAGCAACTTCCCTGAAAACCAGACAACCCAAACTGAAAGCAAATTGCTGTAGCCTTCCCAGGTACCAAACGCATTTCCACAAAATTAAAGGACACAAAACTACATTGTATTTCTGCAGTGAAACACAAAATTGCAATGCCAGTATACCAATTAGAAGGTGGCAATGCAAAGAACGTTTCACAATACATTGCTCTGTGTAAACTACCTGTTATGCATCCTAACCTTTCACAAGTTTCAATGTTGCATTGATGGAATTTGTAGGAGACAGGTATTTCATCAGGCACTTAGGAAATTAAAAGTGCTCAAACAAAATTGGGCTTCTCCTTTCAGGAAAGCACTTTAAAAATCAAAACCTGTAAATTAAAATAAATAAAGAAATAAACAATCCCCCCCTGCCACCTGCCAAACAACGTTGGCTGCATTCTGCTGTAATTTAGGGGAGGACTTGTCCAGATTGTTAAGACATTCATATAGAAAACATTTTAAGAGCTTAGAAACAAATAAATCGTATATATACCACTTCTACAATTTGTGAGTCCTTACAATTCTGCATATTAAACCCAAAATGCAGTCAGTATTATTTTACAGTTGATATTTTCTGTATTGCATGCATAAGTTTAAAACTTTTCCTGGTTTGAAACCCTAATCAAATGGACATTTAACTCCTGGGTCATACAAGGAGCTTCCTGCTGAAACCTTTACTCTTTTCTTCCTCTCCTCGAGCCAAACCCAGCGGCTCTCGCAGAAGGAATTCCCCAGATTCCCTTGGAAGAGACTCAGCAACCACAAACCACGCTTGGCAGGCAGATCTCGTGCTCCTCACCCAAGGATCCTGCCGGGCCCGCAGGGGCAGGGTGCTGCATCGCCGGACAGTCCGTACCTGCAACCACCCCACTGCTGAAACCCCTACTCTAGCAGATTATTTTAAGGAAAAAACTCATCCAGGAATAGAGAACAATCTCTGCCAAGTGCTGAAAAGTGACTTAACCAAGACCCAGTCTTTCAAATCTTTTGTGGAAGGGCAAAAAGCCCAAAGCAGTTTCTAGGACAACATAAATGCTTAAAATGGGGTAATTTCTTAAATACCTGACTACATCTCGCTCTTGGTTTTTCTCCTTACCCCCGTCTCTGCCAACTTCTCTTGCACATCTTACCATCACTGCTGTTTTAAAATGACTTTGGGAAAACTATTCGTATGTGCTTAGCTGCTAGCAAAAGCAGAAGCAGTTTTCTAGTAAAAAACCCGTCAAGAGAGCAGCATGCGTTAAGGGAGAGTCGTTCGGTGTTTTCTAGGCAGGCGCCCAGTCTGCCGCTCCCGCATCGCTCCCCCGCTGCAGCCGCGGAGACGCCTCCAAACGAGGCATGACTTTCCTTTTGCCAATCTGCAAAACTAAAAATCCCATAACAAGCATTTTTTCCTAGTAGTAGTCTCCTCTCTTCCCTCTAGCAAGTTTTGTATTTGCCCACTGGTCCTGCTTAAGAATATTTTCAGAAGATCTGGAGAGCCAACTATGTGTAGGAAATCTGGTATTTTATTAATTCACTTTTTCATCATGATCACAGATCATGATCTTTACAAAAACAGGACCCATCTTTCTGCACTTTGACAGCCATGCACTAAAAGGGCATGGCTGTCAAAACACACACTGGCCTGACTAGAGTCTGGGTAAGCACAGGTGTGGATTATCGGCAGTGAGCGGCAAATTCAAATGAAAAATAAAATAAAGTAAAATAAAATAAAGTAAAATAAAATAAAGTAAAATAAAGTAAAGTAAAGTAAAGTAAAGTAAAGTAAAGTAAAGTAAAGTAAAGTAAAGTAAAGTAAAGTAAAGTAAAATAAAATAAAATAAAAAGAGCCATGTGTCTAAGCACATTAGGTGCACAGCAAGTGGAGGGCAGCACAGTGGACTTGCATTCATAAATAAAGGTAATTAGAAAACTCTATTCCACAGGTAAATTTTTCATCTACTGCAAACACAATGGCAGCAGTAAGTTTGCCCCAACTGCATAACAGTCTGTCACACATTAACTAATGCAGGTTGCAGCTAGTATGATCACTGATGACTACTAAGGCAATAATTCCTTTGTTTTCAGAGAATGAGAGTGGGTTCGTGTTCTTCTATCAAGAGTAAAAAGAGCAAATCGCTGGAATATCCAATGCCACCAGTCAGACGACCCACTATACAGGATATCCTGGACTTCATAGGAAACATTTCCCCTATTCTCTAGAGTCCTCATCTGAATAGGAAATGAATGCCTTTTTTTTTTTTTTTTTTTCCCCCTCATCAAACAGTTATATTGGACCACAGGTGAATATTAAAAAAGCGGCGCTAAATTTCAAGTAACAGTAATGCCTTACAACCATAATTTTTGTTGTTCCTGAGCAAAAGTCTCTCTGCACATTCAAATAAACTGGAGGAAAAAAATCAATAGAGCACTGCAATATGCTTTGTAATTAGGAGAGTACCTCACTGGCATCCTGTCTGGGGTTGGATTTACATTTAATAGGAGACTTCCCTCAGACAACGCAAGTCTCAAGCAGGCTGCCAGCCAGCCACTCTTCCAATTTTAAAGTCTGTTGAAAAGTTCTACTGATTTTATATTTCAGTGACATATAAAAGTAATTTGGGGGAGCAAATCCAAAGGCTCACGTATTCAAATAGGACCCTTTGCACAAGTTGAGTGGTTTGCACCATGATGCAAACTTTGACCATACTGTTAGGTTCAGTATTTTCTAGAACAGCCTATTTTGTTCGATGTACAGGGAGACAATTTTCAGAGAACCAAGGGCCCACACTATACTGAAGGTTACTACTACATCCAATCTAAGCAAAATTTCAGATTAGAATTTATGCTTCAGTTTCCATAAATCATCAGAATATGGGTATGGTTACAGCACCTCATCCCTTCCACCTGCCTCCCAACTTAAAGCATTTCTATTCCTGAGATAAGGAAGGATACTTACCCCTGACTAAAAAGCAGTGAAGAGAAAGGAATAGCAGCTTGGCAGAAATTAACATTAGAAGCGATGCTGTTCACATCACAGGTCTGTATTTTTCACTTAGATTAAGCACAAACCCTTTTGTCAGACTAATACAATTCATTCTGCGGGAGACTCAGCTCTGTGTCATAGGCAAAAAGCAAGGGAAAACAGACCATTTCCAATGGCAGAGGGCTGGGAATGGCCTGAGGAAGGCCACAAGAGACCACCCCTATCATCAAGTCAGCTCCTTTGCACACTTGGGTTGTCCCTGCTAACGCATCCAACGTGTATCCATCTCTGCTGGGGTTTCACTGCACACTTTCCTTTTCATGCTTCCAAAGACCTGGCTAACCTCTCTATATTTTTTTCCTGACAGTTTGCATTAAAGCTGTTAAATCCAAGACTCCTTTGAGTCACTGTTTTCCAAGATATCGTTCCATGCTCAATTCCGCATTCCCAACTATATTGCACTATACTTGGCTGCATTAACATGGGTTTTGTCTGAGCAGGAAAGAAACTCCTAACTAAATGAACACACGTGCTCCTCCTTATTTAATTATATCTTACTATTCTTCTAATCTCTAAGTTTCACCAGTAAAATTGTACTATCCTGGATCCATGATAGCCTCAAGACATTTTTACTCCTTATATGTATCTGTCCTTTATTTGTCACTACCAAACTTCTAGACCTGGAGCTTCTTATATTTCTGATACTCAGATATTTGAGATACCTTATTATCTTTAATCCTATTAGCTATGGTTATTAGATTAGTTCCCTCGGTTTCCCTTATCAACTTTATTTCCAAACAGTTTTTCCATGTGTTTGCCTTTATGCCCTCCTTTATGCACTGTGCATTCCTAGCAGGGCTCGAAAGTCGCCTGCTCCACACTTACACACAGATTTCTACACTGTGAAAGCCTCGATGTTCCAAAAGCAAGAACAAAGCAAATTAACCAGACTCTACAATAACATAGAGTGGTATCTTCCCATTACAGACAGCACAGACAAATACAAAAACTGCTTCTGAGTGACTTGATGAACAAATCTGCCAAATTAGCAAGATGGATTTTACCTTCAGTTTGTGTTAGAACTAGGGGAGGTTGATTAATAATGAGAAATACAGTCAAAGGTTAACACAACATAAACACTAACGTTGCTCATGAGAAAGTACAAGCCTAGGACTCAATCTGCTGGATGAAAATGTACTCTTTTCAAATAAATAGCCCTAAATAATCTATACAGATTTGATGCCACTTCCTCCTATCAGGCAGCTGTTAATCAACAGCGTTTGCAACACAAATATGGTAAACCTGACAGCTAGAAAATTAATAATAATAAAAAAAAAGTTAATAGAAATGCAACTGGTTTTCAAGTGCTCAAACTAGGAACATCCCTGAAAGCCCCTACCACATAAACAGAAAAATTTATTTTAACATGTATTTCATTTCTATCACACTCACACTGAAAATCACCTGGAAACTAAAGATACTATCTGCAAAAGAAGGAAATGTAAGCTAGAAAAAACAAGCAGGGTTCTTGTAGTTGAAGCATAATTAAAAGCCCAGGCAATAACCAGCTAGCTAATTGTGGTGATTCTCAGTTTTTTTCCTCTGAGGATCTATTTTCTCATGAGCAGCTATTCTGAAAACTGGCACAGACACCGGAAAGAGGTTGAGCAAAATCGCAAAACAAAGCGGCAACACCACGACTCGGAGCAGGGACGCATCCGCGGAGCCTCCTGCAGGGCCTTGCTCTGCCTGGGCTCCTCACCCCACGTGCTGGGCCCTGCTGGAGCCCAGGCCCCCCGACCTTCCTACAGCGCTGAGATACCTCTAATTTAAACAGGTGGCAGGAATCCAACCACCAAGGCAACCCAGCAGCCCTCTGAAGACGACACTCCTAGCAAGGCTCGGATTCAGACACCAGCCCTCTAAAGACGACACTCCTAGGAAGGCTTGGATTCAGACCCTGCTGAATCCAGGGTGCCCCAGCAGTGCCCCAGCAGCAAGGGCAGGGTTTCCAGAAGGGAACGCCTTCATTCCACTGCAAAATACCACCAAAATATAACCCTGGAGTGCAGAGCGCGCGGGGCAATCCTCAGCTGCTGGGCCGGAGCAGGAAGGAGCAGCACCAAGGAGATCCCGTGCAGGGATGTGTTTAGATTCTCCGTTCTTAGAAGTCCACTTCATGTCCCTTAAGTAACGTTTTATTGATAATCCTTAAATAACACACAAATTTTGTTCATCAGGCCCAGCCTGTATTTCCTGCAGGGATCTTGAAATGCTCTTATTTTGTCATCCTGGCAGGACAGAACCACCATGAAAGGGTTAATAGCTGCCTGTTTGTGACATAAACCACCAAAATATCTACGGAAAAAAAAAAAAAAAAAAAAAAAAAAAGCCTTTTTTACCAAAATGGAGAGAAACCACTAAAAGCCATTAGAAACTGTGGCCGCTATCATTTTAGAAAAATGATTTTGTTTATCTAAGCTGGTTCTGTGTTTTGAGGCAGAGGCAGCTCTCTTGGAGGCAGCCCTGGAAGGCTGTCAGGCTCTTCCCGGGCTAACGAGAGACCCGCATGGTTACGCTCCCTTCCACTTGACCTGATGCCGCTCGACTGTCATTGTATCCAATAAACCCCGCGCTGTGAGACTGAAATAAAAAATAGACCTTTTTTCCTGCTTACAGAATGAACACAGTATCACCGCTCAAAAACGCGTCCTTTGCTCAGCCAGCAATAGCTAAATGAAATCCACCTTTCTGCGATGTCTCCTTCTATCTTTAAACAGCACAAGGAGAGTAAGAGCTGCAAACCTGCTTCCTCTGGGAGTCTTGCTGATGAATAAAGCAGGAAGGCTCACTACGCTCTTCCAACCAGATGCACAGTTTATTCAACCATCTAATTACCAACTTAGTAAAATTATCACGACCAAGACAAACACAGGCTTGACACCCTCCCCATCCTCCAGGAAGGTTATTTTGCAAGTTTTTGTACCCCTAATCATTTGCTCTAATCATCTAATCTCAGCACCCAGCTATTTAGTCCAAGTGGTAGAGAACACATAGCTGAACACACAACTAGTTGAAATAGCAGGACGTGCAGCAAAAACAATTTATTTGGGCAGGTGTTTGAAGAAACGTGAGGCCTAGGTGTGTACAAACGCACATGAATTTTATTTGTGAGGAGCGTGTGGAGTTAAGAGAAGCAAAGAGTGGGCACAGGAAGGAGGCCAGGATGTTTTTGTATAGGAAAAACGAGATAGATTTTAGTCTACCACTGCTTTTTCTTATCAGTTTTATTTTCGAGTATGTGGATATCAGCATGAAAGGCGCATATTTTTTATATTGGTGAGTTCAGATTTCAAAAGTAGATAAGCACGAGGAATCCACTTAAAACCAGTCAAAATATATTTCCACACAGTCAAACATACGGGTATCCCTTTAAAAGGAAACGTACCTGCTTCAGGACTGCTTTGATTACAGCTGCTAACAAGGCTGTTTGGGATCACTGGAGTGGAGGAGGCCTGGATTCTTGGCGGAGGTGGGTTCGGATGTAATGAGTTTCCTAACGCCACTCCTGACTGACTGAGCATCCCACAGCTGCCGCCTGCCTGCATCTGGTTTAGCAAACCGGCCAGGTGGTTGGCTGAGCCCGGGCTAGTCCCGTGGACAAAGTTAGTGTTGGTGCTCTGGCAGTGGCCGCCCTCCCCGCGCAAGGGCAGGCCCTGAGCCAGGGGATTCTGCAGAGTGCCCGGGTTCACACTGGTGTCTGCAAAATGCAGCTGGGTACCAGAGCAAGGCAAAACAGTATTTGAGCTCCCACACGTGGTGGTACTATTGCTGCTCATGTGAGAGCTCTGACAGCTCATGGACTGCAGTAATTGGGACATTGAACTGATGGGAAATGAGCTTTGACTTTGTTTCCTTATCGAATCGGCTCCAGCCTTGGAGACTCCAGAGCTGTCCAGCTGAGACTGTCTCAGCAAACTCAACACCGTGGTGGTCGGCTGCTTTCTTTTTCTCAGAGCATCTTTTTGCTGAGACATCAGTTTGTCTCTCAGTGCTGCTCGACCACTCTGCCCTTCGCTTGTTGGTAGGAGCACGCTGGCAGCAGGAGGGAACATGGTATTTAAAGTGCTGTGTCCTTCGTTGTTGCCACCGCTGGCAACAGGTCCAGAATTGCTACTGCTGTTATTGTTGTTACCAGCAAGTTTATTTTGATTTGCTAGCTGTGCTTTGGCTGCTGCTGAGAGTAAACTACTTGCTGGAAAAGAGGCAGCGTTATGCTGGTTCAAGATCTGATTTAAAGGCATTCCCAGCAAACCCGGCTGACTCTTCAAGGAACTGCTTCCAGCCGATGCAGTGGGAAACACTGCATTGTTTGGAGGATTTAATACATTACTCATTCCAGCAATTAATGGGTTAGGGATGTCCTTGTATTGATTGAGTCCATCGTGCTTGGTGGAAGGGCTGGATGGCATAGATGGCCTGGGTGACCCTATCGTTGACCGTGGGGACCTGGGAGGAACTTTAATACCACTGCAGGATGACTGTGGTCCCACTGGAGGCAGCAGGAAATTCCCATGATCCGATGACGTGGAAGAAGAACGTGATCTTTGGGGAGAAGCCTCGATCCTCCCAAGCCCGGACCCCATCATGTGAACGGGGGACGTCACTGGGGAAGGAGAGAGGGAAGTTGAAGCTGAATGCTGAACTCTTTGAACGTGACTTGCGTGGTTCATGTGCCCAGGTTTTACGGTTGGCAAAGGAAGGTTGCTTGGCAAGGGGACGACGGCGGGAGGCATGCTTACATTCATCACGGGTACCTGAGAGTGGGCATTCGAATGGAAAGTTGTTGGGTTAATGATCACGGGATTCTGATTCACTGGTTTGCTAGGAATGGGGTCCAGAATGCCAAGCGGATCCTTTTCTGATGCTAATGGCTTTTTCTGAAGAGCACACGAAGGCGGAGGGGGAGGTGGAGGTGGACCCTGCGGTGGTTTATGGTGAAACATTGCTCGTGGTACTTCCATACCAGCTGAAAAATTACACATGGGTTTTTTCATTACCGGGCTTTTTGTGGTCAAGGTTGGGGAAAGAGGTATATTAGTCCTTCCAGCCATTGCACAGGATGACTGTATGGGAGAACCATGTAGCATTACTGATGGTGGAGATAAAGGTGTCCTGTTCATGTGAATAGGACTGGAGTTGGGTGCTCCATGAAAACTGGGATTGCTCCTTGTGAAAACGTCAGGGCTTCCAAGTGGGTCAGTCCTAGGAGAGATGGAGCCATCTCCATATATCTGTGATCCTGATGATGCTGGACTGGGCATTCCACCATGACTGCCACGATATGGAGACTTCTGCCCTAGTTCATTACTACCCAATCTCTGCCTCGGATAGACAGAATGAAGTTCTTGTTGCTGGCTTCCAGCCATTTCTTGCACGTAAAGCCTACCCATGGCATTGGATGCCCCTATCATCAACTTGAAAGGAGTCTTACATTCTGGCATCACAGAATTTGTAATTCCTTCATGTGATTTATTCCTCATTGATCTTGGAGTTGCTGCTCGAGTAGGAACTACTGGAGTTGCACCTGATATTAAAACCACAAAAGTTACCAATTAGAAATTTGAAATCACAGTCCAGTGCAAAACTACTGTGCATGAAAATAACTGCTGAAAGCCAAAAAGCCTTTTAATTAAACTTCTGTCTACCCAGAAATAATACCTAAACCATGGTGCATGCTCCCACAGTACACGGTGCAGTTGTCTATATGTTAACTCCATACCCCATATAAACGCTGTGTGAATATGAACAACTACTTTAAATCTTGAATGTCTCATGTTTCAAGCACACTACTACCCATATAAAGTTATTTTACCACAGCCCTTCCCAAACACAAATTCGTAGAAGGGCTCCCCTCTCCCCCATCTCTTTTTTCTCTTCCCTCTAATGACCATCTCCACGCTCTGCTCCCAAGTCCCCTGTGTCCCCACCGCGGGCTGCATGAGCTGGCTGCAGGAGCTGCTTGTCCCTACCATAGGGAAAAGGAGTCTCTGGCACCATCTATTGAGTATGGGAGGAAATAAGGGCCAGACTCTCTTTTCCTCCCGTCCTGGGGAGAGCAGGATCCTGCCCCAAACGCCTGGGATGAGGATGGAGCGGGAGCTCGGCACGTCTGCCCAGGTGCAAGGCGGGACGCTGTGCTCGGCAGTGCCCGGCCTCGGCGTTAATCTTCTCTTGCTAACTGCTTTCTGGAAAGGGACGTTATATAATGTCCTTAATGCTCCTCTGCATTATAGCTCTTCCTGCAGTTTCTGCCACAGTTTTTGTTTGGGATCAGGTTATTACATTTAAGAAGCGATTTTTTTGTTTGCTTTCAGCATAAAAGCCTTGGGGATATTTACATTTGTGCACATGTGAATCCTGTTCCCTATCCTAAAAAGCTTGCTGTAAATTCCAGTTCTGAGATCAGACATGCCTACATGAACAAAGCCATTCAGTCCACTAACACCGGTTTTGTTTTCTAAAACTTTTACTTTTTCAGTATTTTATTCTAAGGATACTATCACGAGCAGCTTCAAGTCTGGCGGACTTTCTGCCAGTTTTGCTGCCCAGGGATTTTGTAATTCAGATTTCAGTGGGAGCTTAGTAAGGGAAAAAATGAATGCATTCTTGGCATGCAGCCTGTGAATATGCAAAGCTAAATTTGAGTAATGAGCTAAAGATTGCATGTTCAAATGGATACAGAGGTGCCTTTAAATTCCCGACTCACTGGAACTCGAGTACCCCCATTCCTTCAGTCTGACCCTAGGAGACAGATGACACCGACAACTCTCCCTTCATCCTATTTGCTCAACCAGCTACATCAGGACAGAAACAAACTTACAACCTTTCCCAAAATATAACCCAAGCCTCGTCCAGTGGGCAGAGCTTAGGATTGAACTGCAAAATGAAATATGCACAAGAAGCCTCACCTTGAATGTCGAGCCCAGGCAAAGTGGCAAATGAAAGTGTGCTTAAACATGGAGGCATTCTTGCATTTATTCAGGTGCTTTATTAAGAAATTGTCCTTTTCATTTAGTGCACAAAATGCTTGTCCACAGAAGGTAAGACCAAATAAAGGGGACTTCTGTCTTTATTTAACTGGCTTTCCCCTTTTATTTTCTACTTCTTTTTAATAAGGAATGTAATTCAAGAACTACTAATAAAGAACAATAAAAAATACTATGGAAAATGCATAGTAATTTGGGAAAATGTACTGTTCAGTATAGAAACAAAAATTACATCCCCAAACCAACTTAAACAAAGCTTTAAAACCACAAACAGCAATCTGAAAATGCAACACTACGCCAGTACCATGAACAGCATACGCATCTTAGCAGTGGCTACATAACTGAAATCTACTGTTTTTTTTATCGTCTTTAAATTTTGCATTTCAAAGTCAGGTTGCCAGTGGTTAGCAATTAGCCTGCTATTATTTTTGCAATACAGAGCTGCAAAAGTTCTTTCAGAAGATCAAGGGCCATTTCTGAAGACATGCAGGTCATAGTATATAATCATAAACTTAAAAGCTTAAAAGGATCTTCACTCCCCTGTCCTAACGACTCAGATTAGGAAGACTACCTCAAAACTTTTTCTTGCAATCCATAAAAATTACTTAGTTTTCAATTAAAATTTCTATGCAAATCTCTTTTTTTTTTTTCAATGCAAATTTTGTCCTTTATTTAAAGTAGCTCCATTTTCTGGTGATGATCCCCCTAATTTAGTTATTGACAGCAATCATATCTCCTTTCAGTCATCATTTTGATGGACTAAACAAGTCAAACGAGCCATTTTAGATCACCTTTTTCATAAAGCAGGTTAAAACAGGTTTTACGCTTCTCTAGCTATTCCACTAACCCCTGTTACACCAGCTTGAGTGCCTCTTTCCTGAGTGCTGCTAGTGAGAACAAGAGCTTGGGAAGCTGCTATATGAAAACATTTGTACTGCTCTGCTTTAGTATCACACTGATCTGTGCCACGCTGCCATCTGGTACTGCTCAGAGGCATCTTGGATCAGCCAGTATATCCACGTTGTCTTCTTTCTCAATAATTCACAGGTAATAGCTTTTGCTATTAGTCCCCAGGTGAATAACCTTACAATTAATAGGTTTGTTGCTATACCTTTCTTGCCCTCTAGTTCTCAGTGACTGCCTGTCTTTTAATTTTTTTTGACATACTATGAGTTTCTCTTGTTCTGGTAATACTGCCAGCTTCATCCATCAACAAATTATTTCATTTTTGTTTTGGTAAGAATCATTAAAATATGAATCCAGGTTGGTCTCAGAAAATAATCCTTGAGAAATTACAGTAGAGATCTTCTCTAGCTGTATATTCTGCCTGCAGTACCATTCCCCACTCAGGCTGGTCCTTAGCTGTATTATAATCCCTTTATAATCACTCTACTCAGCTTCTCTAATTTCCCGTGTGACAGAATATCAGACATATTACCACAGTTCCAAAAGATGACAGTGAATGTTTTTTCTTTGTTTGGAACAATCTGCTATCTATTCCAAGAAAATCATGCTCTTAGTCTGGGATGACCTGCTTTTTAGACCCATTTTCTAACTATGCACATCTCTAATTACTATTTTTTTCGTGAATCTGTTTACTACTGCAGTATAGATACATGACTTTTGGGGGTGTTTTTGTACAGCCCTTCGTACTTTGTAGAAATTAGGTAATTACATGATTCTGCATGATTTTACTTACTTGTTCCACCACCAGGACTAGTTAGAACTAGTGAAGGATGTGGTGCTTCCATGCTCTTATGAAGTGTAGCCACAGCAATAATCTTCCTTTTATGTATGCATAGTTTGGTGACATCCTCATCTGCTTTAACATCTTCAGCAGTTCTCTGCTTCACAGCAGCTCCAGGATCAAAATTAAATACCTGGGAGTAAAAATTCCAGCATTTAACACTTTACAGGCAACAAACTTACTGAATATACCTGAATCGGAAATTTTACATAAAATTAAATTTGTCTCTATTCTTCACATCTGTCTGATACATCTTGCATTGAACAGGAGGTATCTTGATAGCAGGCTTTGAAACTGTAAATAAAAATTGAATGTATTCGTAATAAGTAAACAGAGACAAGTAAATTGTCATTTAGTAATGCTGAACGCTAACACCCAGCAGTCTGAAGACCTTAAAGGTGATAAAGAGAGGAAAGAAGAGTTATGGGTGAGTGAGAACATTTTATCTTTAAGAAGGAAATTTTAAAATCTGTATGTAGATGTAAAATTGTGTATTTAGCATGTTACAGTGATTCAGCTCAGTTACTGGAAATAATATACCTCTGTTATATTCATATATATGGAGCACCTTTTGTGTTTAGTTTTAAAATACGTTACCACACCACAGGAATTATTGGTCTAACCCCAGCAGCTGCTGGGTCTCCCCTCCTGCGAGGAAGCTTCCATGGCAGCTCTGCTGAAGCTGTTGCTCAAGGCCGCTTCTCTTTCCAATTTTCACACATTAACACAACGCTGTTAATGGGAGGTTTCTAACTTGACAGGGAAGTGTTCAAACACAGCGAGAAAAAAATCAGATCTCCATGAATGAGACAGGGAGAGGGAAAGGGAGGCAGAGAGAGAGACTCATTTTACTGGTCTCCCCTTCCCCCCCATTCATCTTTATTCTGCTAATGAATAACTATTTCTACTTAAATATTTAAGAAAATGCCAATTTGTTGGCGCCTACCAGTTATCTCATCTCACACATACCCGGTGTGAGCAGGGATTACATTCTAGCACCGTGACCCAGCTCACAGAGAAGGTAAGGAGGATAATGAGGGATACAAAAGTGGGCTTTTCTGTACCTTGGGAAGAACCAGAGGACATTCCAGGCCACACTTGCATGTCCCATCAGTCAGCAAGTAAGTCTTCACCTGCTCCAAGCATGATAATAAAGACCCACTGGGACTGAAAAGGAAGAGAAATGATAAATAAAAGCAATTTGATTGGCAATGACTTCTGTCTACTCTTTTAACAGCTCTCACAGAGAATGTGAAAAATATACAGCTACAATTTCATATTGTTCCTCAGTATTTTCTGCTTTTCGTCGAGACCTAAGAGGATACTTTAAGAACGGAGAAGGAAAAAAAAAAAAAAAAAAATCCCATTTTCAAGGAAGACCTGACTACGGAGGAACAAACTTGGCACCCGTGACAAAAAAAAAGAAAGTAACTGAGATTATGGATATTTACTAGAGCCATCAGAGCCCTGCAGGAATCCCTAGCTACTGCCTGACAACAATGAGATTGCTTTCTCTGTCCTTCTCCTGCAGAGCGCAGCACCCAGTGCAATCCCAATGGAGTCCCGGAGGCAGGGTGGGCACCGGGGCTTTTTAGCACTGGGATGAAATTTAAGAGGAAAACCTCACAAAAGCCTGTTTCAACAAACATGAAAATCCAACATGGGAAATGGGCAACAGTAATAAACTGCTGCCGCTCTGGCTGTCAGGTGCGTAAATAATTTGGTTTTGTTCAGCTACAATTTCAAATTTCTCGCTGGGAGTGAGAAACACTACCCCAAGAAGCCAGTCCAGTGAATTTCTCATAAAGTGTATATGGATTTCTCTAACTCCCACCAGAAAATCATTATCTCCATATCCAAAAATAGGACACTGAAAATTCTGCTACAGCAAAATCACTAATTCATAAGATGAAAAAAGTTCTCATGTCACAAATCTCTAGCTCTGAGATTGCTCTTTATTACTTAGCCATCTAAGCTGTTTATTGGTGAAAGCATAAAATAATTAGCGAGGACTGGCCAAAACCCTGGTTCCTAATGGCAGCTGTAAATAGTAGCCCTAATTTTAACAAAACTGAAGCAAGGGGAATATTTTGGATCACAAAAAAGCCAGACGTCAAAATAGCAAACTATGACCAACTTTCATATTTCAACCCAAATGTATAAACAACTACTACTGCGTGACAAGTCTAAGTTATATATATAGCAACATCTGCAAATGACATTTGAAGTTATGCTAACAGTTTAATTAAGTAATTTATTTGCCAAGTCTGGCCTGAAATAGCTATTTTAGAGAGAATTACTTGGGTTGAAAACGCCTAACAGTGAAAGCTCTGAAGATAAGCAAGACAAAGCAGCAATCTAAAAATACATGGTACAGGTATGAAGGAAAAAGTGATCGTCAGGTTAGAAAGCCAAACTTCTCCTGCCATAAACTGAAGCCCCTTGGCCGGGGTGATTAAATAAAATGCCATTTTGTGCTGTCAAGAGCCCTACTTAGCAGCAAGACCTAAGTTCTTGTGGAACTGAGCTTATTAGCAGCCCCTGGGCTTCCCAGTTTCCCTCGTGTCCGAAGGGACGAGTTCTCCAGCAGAGAGGGTCAGCTCGGGAACCTCGGGCACCATCTTCAAGATGGAAAAGCCAACTGGTGGTCTGAGTGAGACTGAAAACAACAGCCTGCATGGGGGAATTCAGAACATTCCAAAAGTCCTCAGGAACGAAGGCCACATATAGAAAAACAAGACTGAGAAGTGACTGTCCAACACACAATATCAACACGGACTCGTTTATAAGCAAAATTAAGTAGGATAATTAGCTGTATAAAGGTAACAAATGTAAGTCCTGGTGCCTGGATATAGGGATGATAGAAAAAAAAACAACCCTTTCTTTCTCATTGATTTTTAACTAAGGCAGAGACCCAGTAAATTATAGCTGTAATGAGAAATACATGAGAAAAGTGATTTATCTTTGACATGCATATCGCTGACATGGACTTTGTTGGGAATATTTTCCAACATATTTTCCTTTGTTAATTGGGAATATAACAAGAAATCCTGGAATGTATTTGATTACTTATGGTAGTTTGGTGCAAAACTGGAGGACACTTTGACTCATTAAAGAACTCTATATCGGCAATACGTAAAATATTGCGAAGAGGAGGTTATTTTAACTACAGAATATTGGAATAAGATTAAGCAAATAATAGACTGGTAATCATTCAATATTAATGTGATGTAAATCTGATATATTTGTATTTTGTTAACGGTAACTTTAATTTTTTTCCCAGCAACATTGATTTGTAGTTGTTGTTTGTCTAAAAACATTAATTTAATAGCAATTTCAAACAATTTATTTGCTACTGTTTTAGGATGAACAAAAAAACCCCAGTAAGCTAACAGAATAAATGAATAAAACACCTAAAACTTCAGTGAGAGGTTACAGTCTTGTGCGCCTGTTTTTCTACATGAGAAATGTGGGGAAATCCATACAAGTAAATCGTGCTGGAGAACACCAGGGATGCTGAACTCGGAAACTCCACACAACATTTAAAAGCTGATGATTTCTGGGGCTACTAAGCAGTTACACTACTTAATTTTCTTCCAAAACAAAGTATGAAAAATGCAAAAGCATAATGTACCTCTGGAATATAAACTCAGAAAAGACTTCAGGAGTGGCAGAATAAAGTTATGTGACACTGCATGAACTAAGCTGAAGACTGGCTGCTGAAAGAAAAATAAAGTCCCACTCTATCCAAACTGCTAAAAGTTCTTTTGATGCCTGGTCACTGATTTGAACTCGACCAGCAAAGGGTCTAATGAAAATCCCATGCTGGAGCGAGGGAAAGGCAATGCTTTTGCATCTGGGAGTATGATGGAGACAGCATACCTTTCTCATCACCTCAACTGCAACATATAACTTAATTCTCTGTCTAGTTTCACTGTAAATGGTTTGAATAATAAAAATAATAAGTAAGGTTAAATTTGCTACTGCTCAACTCTAAAATCCACATGACAATAATAATAAAGAACTATTCATGACTAAAGCAAAACATATAGCAAGGGTATCAAATTTTCAAGACTTGCCAATATTAGATTTGGAAAGACAGAACAGATGTTATGGGCATGTGAAAGGCGCAACTTCACTGACTTAAATGGGCTCCACCAAAACCAGTGGAAAAACTGGTCTAGCGCTTCCAGAACAAGAAGCCCCTGAAGTTTCTGAGCCAAAAAAATGAGCTGACTCACTTATTTAGCACATGGTCTGGCAAAACCACAATGAACACAAAACCAGCAAGCACTTTACATAAGCTTACCTGATATAGAGCACTCCACTTTGGTCTACCCGTCGTTGCCACCCAACTGGAACTTGCACTGCTGGTGGCCCTCCATCCGTGTCCCCTCCATCACACTCCTTTCCTCCATTCATTTTTCTGTTTCTGTTTATGAGTCTTCAAAGATATCAACAGTAAGATGATATCCTTTTACTACATGTCATCATGGCCTCCCAAAGAAGGCCATTCAGTACCTTTCCCCAAATTGTACAAAGTGCATTGAGAGGCTCCAGCTCAGTTTGAAACCAAGTCCTTAAAAGTGGCCATTTTTGTTAATGAGTCAGTTTCCCATTACAATCCACATTAAATATGCAATGTTTAGCTCCTTATATATTCATAAGGATGGGCTATATAGATAAAAATTAGTGCTTCCAACTTGGGAAAATGGTAATTCACCAATCCTTTGTTACCTGTCAGAAAGGAGAATGGGGAAAAGGAGAATTTCTAGTTCAACAGCATGGCTCCAAGCTTGATGACTGTCTAAGATAACTTGTATTTTGTGAAAGCTCGTCTCATTTTTATAAATATGAGTCAGATCTAATACCTCCAGGTATTATACCCTTTATATGCCACATTCTTTTTGTTTTCTTTTTATCTTCCATTCATTATCCAAGTTCTCTTCTTGAGATTCTTTCATGACTCCCCAGCTCCAATAAAACAGTCTGAAAAACACAGATACAGAAAACACATGAGCCATTTTCTTATGCTTTTAGCCCAGTTCTATAACTCATGAAAATGTATAAATAACAGAAATAACATCTGCATCCTTTTACATCAAGATATCAAATATATCAAGAGTTTAGAATCGAAATCTTAATCATCAATGAAACTGTAAAGTAAGGGTTAGGGTAAGTACAATCTCACTAGCATATTCTATTCATATGTGGATGTAACTGAACTACAACTGCAACTGTCGTTATTAAATACTTAATCTATAGCTTGGATGAATTGGGGATACATCTTTTAAATGAACAGCTTCACAAATGCTTCCATTCAAAATTATCACTGAGTGACTCGCTCAGTAAATGTCCTTTATAAACAGTTTATAAAACTAAATGAATGTGAAAGAAGTTGCTTTTAAGCTTGATAATATCCGTAAGAATGGAAAAAAATTTTGCATTTAAACTAGATTACAAAAATCAATTTTAAAAAAAGCTGTACAATAAAAAGGAAAAAGCATCATTGGATTTCTTAATCTAAATTTAATATCAGAAACTTCATTTTCTTCCGCATATATGTCAGAATGGCTATGAAACAGCCGAAATGGCAGAAGTAATACACTTTTATGATATTCTTGTATAAGCAAGTCTTCTTTAAAGAAGGTTACAATTACATGAACTGTTATCCCCTCCAAATAAAGTTTTACAAGTAATCCAGACAAGAATTAACTCTCAAAATTGGAAGCTTTTTATTGAGGTGAGACAAGTACAGAATATACAATTCTAGTATGTATGTTATAGAACTATAAAACAATAATCCTAAAACTCTAACTCTGTTGTAAAGACTCTATTATATGTTTTATTTGGAACTATGTGCCAATTCTGCCTTATCATTCCCACTGCTAACATTTTTCAATACAGCAACTGTTGCTATAGACATGACTGATTCTTGTGAGAAAAAGTTTCCTGAGATAGAAAGCCTGAGGACTTTAAAACATTTCTACAACAGTATCAACAACAGTAGGTCTACATGCAACAATAGCAGCAGCTCTTTCGAGGCCACTCGAGGAAGACTCCAGAGACACAAACACAGTCCTCGAAACGACTCCTTTAAGTGCCCTTATGCAGCACATGCTTTTTGCGTGCACTACTTATAAATGTGGAGTTCAAAATGTTATATAAAGAGAGAGAGAGAAAAAGAAAAAGCAGATGTAATATTTACAAAGTGATGCGGACTGGAAAGAAGAAGTTGGATACATGAGTTTGAACAAGGCGCAGAGATCTGCAGACTAAACCCCGTGATTCTTTCCCAAAGACCTGCTGCAGCTCACAGAGATCTGCTCCTATATTCTGGAGCACCCCAACAGGATGTAACCCTTGGCTGGCAGAACTGGGGAGAGGATGAGGAAAATTCACAGCTAGAGGTCTGCACAGTTAAGAGCTTGATTGAAACATGCAGGTTGGAACGACTGCAATTATTTCTTCAGTTATGCACACATAACTCCCACCTTGCCCAGTGCACGCAGTGCCTCTTGCTTGCAGTCACTGCCTCTGAACAGCTCCACTTCCCAACACACTTGCCTGCCCTATGTTTATTTATTTATTTAAGGGAACATATTTTATATTACTAAATGGAAAATGGAAAAAAATGCATTACTAAATTGTGCATCTATGTCCCGGAGGTAGAATCAAAACACTACGGAAATTGCTCAAGTTCAGACCTGCAGCCCAGATACGTGTTTAAGGAAGCAGGGCATAACTTGTGACCTATTTGCTGCTTCAGCTACCGAGCAAAGGTTATTGGTAAGAGAGAAAAGAGCTTTCTGGGGGCATCACCTGCGGCTTCTCCAAGCAGCCTCTGAGGCCTCCGACCTGTTCCTCTCTACGCTGCAGATCCTGGTCACTGACAGAGGGAAGGTGAATGAGGACAAGCTAAAGAAGATTAGAGCTAATGTCACATGAAACACCTTGCCATTGCTCACACATAAACAATGTATCTCTTAATCTTGGGATCTGGCAGATAGAAACGGGATTTGGGAAGCTCCTGGCAAGAGCACAACACTCTCGAGTCCTGGACTCTGGAGGGCTTTTGGTTTAACCAAGCTTGGTCCTGGTTCCTAGGTTGGTTTTATCCTGATTAGCAGGGTAACAGACAAGGTTTCATCGAATACAGAACAGAATTTACCCTTAAGTTTCATTATTATTGCAGAAAAGTGCATTGGCATTTTTATTAGAGGTTCCACGTAAGATTAAAATAAGTAAATTGTTTCCCTGTTATTTTTAATGAAAATTAATATTCTGTAATACAGTAAAATTAGACTCCAAAAAGAGGTATTTAAAATACTGGAAGTAGGTATTACAACAGAGGCTCATTTCTTGACTCAGCCTTACCTGTTGCTACTTGTTGCAATTACACTAGGATCCATTACGAGGAAATAATGGCCATTTATATTTTTTTGCGCAAGCAACAAAAGACACTTAAGTAATCTTGTATTTTTGCTGGTTCTACGATGCCATGTATCAGCTAATGCTGCAATCTATCACTACCATGATGCTTATCATCATCTAATCCGACAAACCATCTCTGTGCTGCACATATCTTGAAATAGTATGGCAAGAAGCATACGAACTCACATAACTTCCTCTTCTGTGGCAAATGCTTAAAGATTTTCACTCGGAACAGTGACTTGGAATAAAATGCTTATGCTTTTGCTCGGCATATGCTTTTTGGAAAAATTTATTATTTATATGACTTTTTCTTGAGAGCTACTAGAGGCTGAACAACCTTAAAGTAATAGAAGGATTTCAGCGATGTAAAAGTCCATGTGTATGTGTGATTATCCATTTTTTCCAAGGTACAAAAATACATCAAACAACACACCCCACCTCAGCAGAAAACTGCAAACAACACTCAGTAACCAAGTTGGATCTTTTGTCTGCTAATTTACAGCCCTCATGTAAATTGGGCTCTGCGAGGACGTGCCAACGTGCCTGTGTGCAATAAATCACAGGAAAAAGAGAAGCTGAGGCTCCATGGAAGCTTCTTGGAAAGTACATAGCTCCTCACTGTGCAACTGGTCACCTTCTTATGTGTTTAAGCATGAAAATGCTTAAGGAAGGGAGATGAGTTTAGTAAACTGAGCAGGAGGGATCAACATCAAACCTTCGTGTTTCTTACCAGCCCAGCATCACCCTCCTCCCCTTCCGATGGACCTCTGCCCCCTTCCCTATCAAAGTATTCCAGCCAAAGTATTTTTATTGGTTAAGAAAGTATTTGGATTTTGGACCAGATCCAAAGTATTTTGCACACTGGATTCAAGCCAAAGGTCTGATTTTCATCAACCTATGTAATAAATACCTCTTCCCTGTAATCTCATCATAACTCCAGACAGCTTATGTTATCTCTCCACGAGTAACACAACTATCCAGGTCCAAATTGATTCCTCCTTTTTTCCCTGAGTGCCAAGGCATGCCTTTTAGATTTGTTTTGCACTCCACTTCCATTATACTATGTTTAAAAATATTTTATGAGAGAACTATACCAAATTGTTTTTCCCCTACTTCCCCCAGCAAATAACCTTCCTCCCATGAAAATGTTCTCTCTAGTTTTCATACGTTGAAAGTTTGTTTTCAATTTTTAATGCCTCACTTTTTAAAATGCTCCACTTTCAAAGCCTCTTTGAATGCCTGGCTGTTAATGTTCACTTTATCAATTTTTAGTTAAGTGCTGGAATAGGAAACTTGGCATAAAGTAAAAATAAACTCAGATAACAATAGTCTGGATTTATAGCTATCATGTGATAGATGACCATATCTGGACTTCCATCTATCACAGTGATATCTACTTCAATAGCAGTGGATGGCAACTCAGTAAGACATGTTTTGGCATTCTAACATTGAAAATATGCTCCGTAACTTTTGAAGAATGAACTTTCAAGTGCGTTTAGCAATTCTCTGCGTTACAGAGATAAAAGCTGCTTAGAGGCCTTGACAAAAGGCTGCCCCTCTGAAGTACAAAACTCAGCACTTCTCAAAGGGCTGAACACAGATTTTGGTGTAAAGTTTTGCAAACACTCCTTCACAAAATGCATTGCTTATAATTTCAAATATCAAACTCACTTGCAAGCTTTACTTTCTAACACAGAAATACTTATAATCTATATTTAACCAAATTTAAAAACCAGCCCCCTCAGTTACTGTTAAAAGAAAATTCTGTGTTTTTCTGATACTAGTTCATATGCATTTAGAAATACAACTGCCCTTAAATCATGGTCTATGGGTTTTAGAACTAGCACATATTTTTAGCTTGTTAAAGACCAGTATTTTCAAACTATGCAGAGTTAACATGAGCTTTACTTAGTTATCACTTGCTAATTACTAATCTGTTTAATTCTATCAAAGTAGTTAGTTAGGACTCTCTGATATCATCTAATTAGAAACAAAGGCATGTTCCATCACTTTTAGGGGATGCTTTTCCATTTTGAAAAGAAGCGTTCTCTTCACTAATTAGATTGGTACTGAACAATTTATGAAGTGCTATTTTTATGCGAGTGGTTAAATAAACAAATGTACCTAATGAATATTTTGTTGCATTGGATTCTAGTACTGAAATGTATCTGTATATATGATACAGCCTGGTCTTTGTTTTGAGAAAGACATCTTCATCTTACTCATAAATAAGGAGTATTAAGAATACACTGCAACAATCATAAAATTGATCTATATTGAATGATTTAATTAAAATGGTACATTTTAAACTGCTTTTCATGCAGAAGCAGCTTATAGCAGTCCAGCTACCCCAGTATGGAAGTATTTTCAACTGTACAAATGACAGCGCTGTCTGATGCCACAGCAGGACTCATGTGGCCCTACCTTAAACTGGTTTTGAGGGTGTTGAACTTTTCAGGACTGGAAGACACCAATTTAACCATTCAACAAAATGAGAGCTATTTGGATTAGTTCACTCATAAACAGTGAACAATTTCAAGATCCATGGCCATCTTACCCAGCCCTCTCCATTTCTCAGTGTTCTTAACAGGTAGCCCACAGACAGACCCCAGCTCAGACACAATGTCTCAGCTGCACAGACACCATCCTGCAGCACTTTCTGCAGCTTTCTAATGCTGCCAGACTAGATGATCAGAGCAGTCACTTCAGGGCTACTACTCAGGAACCTACCTCAACGCAACAATTTTCAGCTGTATCACTGATGGCCAGGGAAAAGGTTCTGACAGAGGAGCAGTGACTTATTGTCATAGATTCTGGCTGGTCATTAAGACTGCACAGTCTTAATTAATTTCTTCTGCTAGGCAATGTTGGATAAGAACGCTCTTTATTAATTAGAAATTACAACCATTCCTACCAATGCTTACAGCACACAGAGAAAGTCCCGGCCGTGGAGCTCCGATCCTTGACCTGGGAAACTCAGCGAGGGATCACTAGAGGTCTCCGAGGCAGTGGCTGAACTGGCAAGGAGAGTGACTCTTTTCACAAGCTTTATGTAAAGCCGAGTAAGAACCAAAACCCGAACCTTTCTCCAAGCGTGACTTCCTTTTAACATATCCACCTGCGTGACTCCCTGAGTTGGGAGCAACTGAAGTCTTCATTTCCAGTAAAAAGGATGGAAAAAGCACTTCCTCCTTTAGGGAAGGGGTGATTTCCTCTGCGTGCACATGCGTGCACATAGAGCTGTGCAGAGCAACGCCAGCAGGGCCTTCACAAAAGCAGATGCTGAGGTACCAGGCAATCAGAAAAGAGGGCAGGAAACAAAGTGAGGTCCTTTGAAATCTCAGGGCTCTCCACTCTGTAAGAACTTATTACACATAATGGCCACTTGATAGGGTCTGTACGAGGATACGGCAGGGTCATAAAGCTCTTTCAGTGCTCCACATTAAATTCCTGTCTTTGCAAGGGAAATAAAAGGTCAAGACTGTGTGTATGTGAGACAAGCTTATGCTGCTTGTACTTACTTTATACGGCCAAGAGAAAAAAGAAAGCCATCTTTTTTTTTTTTTTTTTTTTTTAAAAAAAAAATTTTAAAATTAAGGCTAATGCTTGGTTTGAAGACAAGCAATTTTGAACAGCCAAGTTGTTCTGCAGTACAGAATTTCATGTCATCGTTATCAGCAAACCCTTTTTAGGAAATGTTATGAAACAAAATATCACTAACATAGTCACTAGTAAGAGGAAGTGAAGAAATATCCATTTTGTCACTCTAAAAGAGAAGTTTGTAGAATGAAATGTTTCTCTTGAGCAACCTACTGATCTAGGAGAGGTGAACAAGGCCACAGATGTTTTTCAGTATTTATGCTTTTACTTTTCAATAGTCTCATTTCTTTGTGCAAATGTAAAGCTGCCATAATCTTACACAAACCCTTTTTAAAAATTTTCTAAAAGAGAAGAGCAAGCAAAGTATAATGCAGCAGAGAAGAGACTGCCTAATGAGGAACCTATCCGATGAGTTGAAAAAGATAAAACTTTCTATAATAAAGACAAATTATACTTAAAACTCTTCTTAGGAACAGCTTCTTCTCTTCAGTTCTTCTTTCCCTTACATGACACATGTCCAATACACACAGTCAGTTCTGCAGCTGGAAAGGCCTCTTTCTGTTCCATTTCAAGATTTCTTTGGGAATGAAATTCTATCTCATCTATCTCTGAATTGCCACAGAGAAGTCCAAGGCTCTTCAAGCATTTTATTTTATTTTGCTGACATAATTCTTTTCCAGATTTTAGTGTTTTAGATCAAGGGGGAGTGGTTAATTTTGAGGTTAGATGTCCTCTATCCTGTTTGCAGTTGCAGTTACCTTTAATGATTTTAACATTGGCTTCTTTAAAGATGTGGTGGACTTCAGTTCCCTCCAGAAGAGCCTGGCAAGCTCTAGAAACCTGGCAGTGAAAGTCAGCCCAACACACTCCATATCGCGAGAAAAGACAACAGAAAAATGTGGAAGAAAAAGAAGAAACATCTGCACCTACGTGAGGGAACCAATTCAGACCTTCAAAGGGCAACTGCCACGGCAAAAACAGATATCAAAATAGAATGATCTGATTTGTTGCAGGGGGGCACAGCGCTCCCTTGCTAACCTAATACACAGATACATTAGAAAATCACAACTGAAGACAATTATGTGGGTCAGGAAAAGTGATAAGGAAGCTGCAGACCAATGTAAATTTAGAACTGTACAAGTAACGTACCCAGTTATTTTTTTTAACTGTGTAAGAAATTCAGCTACAAATATTATAAAGGTTCGGACTGCTTCAAATGTAGTTCCAAGCAGATAAGGAAAGGACAAGCTTTTTCCATCAGCGTCCATGTTTCTGTCTTCCAAGATCTCAAACTATTAAATATAATTTCATGGCAGTGTATAAAGGAAGCTTATATAAATTTCATAAACAAACATACAAAAAAGGGTCAATTCATTTTCACTTACACAGTGAAAAAATAAAATAAAATAAAAAAATCAGGTTACTGGAAATATGATCAGCAGCTTTAAGCTGCAGCAATGACAATTATCCCTCAGTTAAGATAGCCCCAATTTCCATTAACTGCGCTATGTAATGTCTGAAATACAGCAGTAAAGGGTAAAAATAAAATTATGCTTCTGAATCTCACATGCGGAGACCTCAGTAAACCATATCCACTCGTGTTGTATTAGACACCTGAAGTTCAGGACACAGAAATATTCAAATTATTAAAAAAATTCAGACTGAATTTCTCTGTAAGAGAACGTCAAAACCAGAGTTGGATTGCAAATTAAGCCTCTAAATTGTGCTTTTGTGCCAAAGTAATAAGTCACATGACTATGCTATTTTTAGAAACAAGGATTTTTTTTCTCCAGATGCTTTTCTTTTTTTTTTTTTACACTGTTTACTGAAATAGGCACCTCTACTCAGCAATTTCCCTCATGAAAATACTCTCAAGACATTAAAAATAAGATAAGAAAAATCAGCTATTCAGACACCTTAATGCAAACTCTGCAGCATTATCTGGCACAACAATAAAAGTGCTGGAGAGCTTAGGCTGCCTCTGTGAAATTGGGTGTGCTACAAACTGGTACAGTATGATGCATGAATCTCTTGCTAGCATTAGGAGATTATTATTCACTGCCTTTCAATGATACACTAATTGAATGCATATTTGGAGGATCTGGCCCCACTGTTTTATTTATTAGAGTGTCAGCATGAAGAGTCTTCCTCCCTTTTCTAAAAGAGCACTCAGAAGTTTAAAGATGTGTACAAAAAATTAGTGGGTTATTTTAATCCTTTTAAAGCCTTCATGCCATGAAAATTATGACAAATATTTATTGATATACAAGAGGCCCATTAATTTTAAGTTTAATCATTTTAAAATAAATCGCTATGAATTCTTGCATACTTGACCTTTTCTTACACAGTTTCCTTCTACTTACACAGGTCTGAGTCAACTGTTTTAGGAATATACCTTTCAACTTGAAATACTCTCTCAGCCTCTTATTAAACCTTGTAATTATTTTGCTGCGTAAGAAAAATGAAATATGTAATGCAAATATAAAGAACTTTTAAATATGCTAATTAGCAGTAGTATACAGGATAAAAGAACCTGACCTTTTTCCTCATTAAGCATTAGATTTAAGGTGGATATGTTCATCTTGTTCATTCCAAGCTGAAAAACAAAGAATCGGTTGAAACAGAAGACAAGCAATATGGTCCTCTTACTATGTAAAGATTTCAATACTAAACTGTTCTTAATTAGCCCTTAACATTTATACTCATTTGAACAGGGAGGTTTCTTTGAGCAGCATTTTTTCCCTGAAACAAACACCTGTTTTCACTTCTTCACTTCATATTTCGTCCAATTTCATTTCAATAAAACATCACAAGAATATAAGAGAGTCTAATGTACAACTTTTTTTTTTTAAAAAAAAAAAAAATTTACTTTGTATTGCAGAAACAATGATAATAAAGTTCTCAACTGCACATATGCATTTAGTTTCAAATAAGATTTTGTGCTTACTGAGTCCAAAACCTCTTTGCCATCTTGAGCAACTTGCCCCTGTTCTGGGCAGGCTGCTCCATGAGAGCTTCTGGCAACACTCGTAATCCCTCTGCTCAGAGATTTACATTTAAGAGAGGCAAGGTATATTTAATCTACTCAAACAAGCAGAGTAATCTAAACGTTACTTTCTGTACATTTTTAGGTTGATTTTTTACACAATAATCGTCAGTGCTGTTCACATTGACACCTTAATGCAAGGACAAATTTCATTGTCCAATAAACTGCAAGAGACTGCTTTCTGGCTCCTGCAGAATGAAATACATGTTTTTATGATTGCTCTTCATTTTACTACAAGGACTGTGAAACTCTCCTTGCAGTTATTTCACCATCCAAATGATGCTAAAAATCTAGGTTCTAATTAAAAGGGAAAAAAAACACATTTTCTCTGCATATGTTTCCAGAAGCACAATTTTAGAAAAATATTTTTAAGTTAGGACTCATAAATATTTTCTCACTGTTCTAGGTTACTAACCTACAATTTAACACGGAGGCCTGGGCGTTTTCAACAAGCATCTAAAGAACCTTTGTGCAACAGACTTTCAAATGCAATCCCTTTTGCCACTTCTAAACATTTTTTTTCCCCCCTCACATTTAACAGAAGAATTAAAAGGCAAAATCTTTGGCTATCTGGACTTTGAACAACAAAAGCCAATTTACTGTGCTTTTTTTAAAAAAAAAAGAGTATGCAGGTTACTAAGCATATGTTCTGTAAAAGCTTTTTTCTTTTTGCAGCCTTCCCCCCCCCGCCTTTCCTCCTCTATGAGACAGGAATCAGTGTTTTTATACTGAATGGATCTCTCAAGAGACCACCATACATCCTCTCCCAAAAAGTTAACCACCACGAGGGACGAATATCGCATCTTTTTACAATATTGTTATCTGTAGGGTATAGGTAGATGATCCCTGGTAATGATGGCCAGCTCCATCCTGCCTGGTGACCTTAGTCTGGCTCACATGAGGCTCCGTAAAACCTGATTTTACTACAGGGACAATAAAACGACACACTCCACGCTGCACAAGAAAAGGTTTGATTCTCTTGAGGGGGGATTCAAACTTGACAGGAAAAAAACCACCGCACATGCTTGTCAATGCAGAGAAAACAAAAGCAAGAGTAAAAGTGTAAGAGTACAATGAAATTTGTAATGCGTTTCCCTATTTCTCTCTTAATGATAAATATTTAAAAGCTTGATTAAAAGATACTCATTTAGTAACACAAATGTATCCTGCCACAAAAAAATCCTACCATAAATTTGACCATTTGCATCATGAACAGATGCCATCAACTCTTGGAATCAAAATCTAGGAAGTCTGAATTCAAGGTACAGGCAGGTAAGACAGCTTCCTGCTTCTCCTTTTAATGCATTTATTTCTTAGGTCACACTGACACAGATCATCTCAATCAAAGTCTGAATTCACCAAATCAATGGCAAACATCCAAAGACGGAACCCGAATTTCACTCCACCTTAGATAAGGTCTTTTAAAGCACTTCATGTAAGAAAAAAAAAAAAAAAAAGGCCTTGGGTTCATTTTATGCAATGCAACTTGCTGTCAAATAGGTAAAGACTTTAAATACCAAATACCTTGAACTGAAATCTGTTATCATTAGTACTGAAAGTTTTCAGGGAAGTAAAGCAAGGCTAATCCCAGAGTCAATTTGGTAGAATTACAGAAACTGTGAATCTGATGAGGGGTCTCAGGAGAGCCATCTAGGGAGCACACTGGCACTGAAGCAACGTCAAAGTTACCAAGATCATCTCTGAAAGCTCTTTTCTCTACGCATTTTAAAAACTTTCAAGCAGAGATTTCATCACAGCTGTAGGTAAAAATTCCCAGTTTTTCATCTGTATTTACAGTCAGATATTGGGAAAACCAAAAAGGCCTGTAATATCTATCCAAACATCTACACAAAATTATCTTTAGTGCAAATTATTATTTTTTTAATCCTCAGAGGAACTGCCACCATTCCTTTTCTAAAAGACTGTCTTTTCCAAGCCTCCCATCCATCCTGCAGTACTTTTTCCTAAAATAAACACAATTCTTTCAACTGTTCTTTAACCATCCTGTTTTCTGAATCTCTCACCAGTTTGTTGCTCTCTTTTGCCTTTTTCCAAATACATATATATATATATATATATATTTAAAGAGCAGTGTCCGAAACTGCAAAATCTCCTCTAGCTGAGGTATGACTCACTTGCTAGCTTGTCAAATTCCCAGTTAGGAATGAACATGTATGATGTCTACTTTCCTTAAGCTCTCCAATCATCTTCCTCTTATAGAGAGGAAATGCAAAGAAATGCAGAAGTTTTTGAGACCCTATTAAAATTATTAAAAAATATCTTTCCCCCCTCAAGCAAAATGTCAGCCCAGAAAGTCAAAAAAAAGATTTTAAAGGTGTGAAGAGGCCCTTTGAGGAAGGAGAGCAGAGGAGATCTCGGCTCGCGCTGTCTCCAGAAGGGAAGGTGAAGGGGGAGAGGCCCAGAGAGACGATGGAGCCGGATGCTTCTCGGATGTCCACATTGAAAGACAGGAGGCAGCACACAGGGTTGCAAGCTTTAAACAGGCGTTAGGAGAAGATTTTCACCTAGACTGAATATCCCTGTGCAGAAGCCCGATGAAGCTGAGGGATCTCCAACCTCAGAAATAGTCAAAGTTCAGATGGAGGAGGCCCGGGGCAGCCTGTTCAAAGCTGGCCCTGCTTTGAGCAGGGGTGGCAACCAGATGACCTCCACACATCCCTTCCAAGTGTTACCTGTCATTACCTGGAAACTCTGTCTCATGGTTTCCCTAGCTGCTATTTTCTGCTACCTTCAACAGAAAAACATTAAATAACACTTGATTAATACAAACATTTATGTATTTTCATCCAACAACATGGAGAAATGAATCTGTTCATTTATTCACTCAGTGATTTGCTTTGGTCCAAATGCAGAGCCTGAGGAATTAGACACTTGCCCTATGACCGATTCATGTCCGAGATCGGGCCAAGTTTGAGTACAGAGGGAGTGAGGCCCGCACTAGGAAGCTTGCAAGAATCTGCAGCATTAAGAACAGAAGACAGAAAAACAAGTATTTCTGAATGCGGCCATGACAGCGTTGGAATCCGTAGGTACAATTTACAAATGCCAAGGAGAAAACACCATAATGCCTTCCACATTTTCAGGAAATCCTAATACCTAAAATCGTACAATCTACTCTGATTGTCTTTCTGTTAACTCTACTGAAAGGGACAGCTCTCTAAAAAAACAGGGATTGAAAACAACTTGGGAACATCAAGTATTCTGTGGGAATACCATAAACACCGGTTCCATTTTCTCCTTTCCCAATACAAGCTGCTTCGGGAAGACCAACAAGGAAGAAATTACCCATGAGGGTGCAGACGTACCAATCTGTTTAAAAATCTTCTTTTGAAGCAGTTGTACTCAACTACAGTGAGTTGCTACGACGCCCGAACAACCTACTGCAGATCAACATCATTTTATTTAAATAGAATAACGTACATATTTCTTCAACTGGGGCACATCAGATTAGGAATCTCTTCAGTCTTTTCTGGAGGGATTTAAAAAAGCTTTGGAGAAATCTTAAAGCTATGGAATTAGCCTGGTATTTATAGCACAGATTCCTAGCGCGCTCTTTGAGCTTCCTAGGACGTTCTTTTTCTCCATCTGCTGGCTGCTGACATGGTGTAACCTTGTATTTTGATTATGAAAATGTGTAAGAATAAGAGTATTTTACGTTTCACTGTAAAGTTCTAGCTTCCTCTCAGGACAAGCCAGCTACCCCTAGTTACTACAATAAAATCTAGGTCAAGAATGGTGCCAAGTATTTTCTGATGCAGAGAAGTGGAGCTCTATTGTTTAATTATGTCAAAATGTATTACTACTAATTATGAATAATACTCCATATGAATCACACTCTTACAAAATTATAATTTTCTTACCATTAAAATACTGTGCTTTATATGCTGTTTCAAAGGAATTTGTTAAATCTAGGTCAACAACGCTTTTCTCTTCCTTGTTCAGTTAGCAAAAAGGTCCATGTATGGGTGCATTATCTTATAGAAAGATATGAACAGCTAAATTGTTTATTTCAGCACTGCTAAATGCTGATTTTTTCTGCTGTCCACTGATCTTCTGATTAGTTTTTGTAACATTGGTTCAAACCTTTTACGCTATATCACCTGAGATAATTTCTGCAACAATCTCTCCTACCACAGCATAAATCAAAATGAAATCCTGAGTCTGTGTGAATGAAGAAGAAATGCACAGCTTTACTTTGGAACACTTACCTTCAATGCTCCTCATGGTCTTGCTTCTAATGACTTTGGGGATCTTCAGGTTTCTTAAAATTCTTCGTGCCCTTTCAGTTTTGCTTTAGATATTCTCGTGTTTACAGCTGGGTGATGGGCTATGGCCATGGAGGCTGGGTCCTGGCCCTACTGCACCCCTCATCTGTGGACTCTTGCACCCCACGTTGTATCTGTCAAGACAGTAACATCGCTCGAATTAAATGATTAGCCAAATGTTTTAATTTCACTTTTCTCTATTGCTTTCAAAGTCATTATCCAATTACTTTGCGGTATGAACTATAATAATTACAATATTTGCTTTAAAAATAAGGAGAGTAGAATAACTCTGACTGGAAATGATGAAAAAAGGTATGTTTCACTAAATCCTGAAGGTTAAATCATGTCTGCAAGAACAAGGAGATTTCTATACAAATAAGTACACGGCTTTTTATAATGTTGGGCCTCGTACAAAACCGTATGCATACAAAGTCATGTCTTCAAAGCAATTCAGTAGTACTGATGCATGTTAAAACCTTCAACTAGTAAGGCAAAAAGCCTTGGCCTTAAAGAGCTAACATACTGCAGCTCACACGACACAAAACTATTTTAGAAGTAATTTCTCTCGCTTTCTCAATGATAACCCAATAGAGCAAGGGTAAGGGTCTTGGCTGCTGTTCAAAACCTCTTGCTCGCCCCCAACAGAAAACACCACACAGAATGTGCAAGAAAACCTCCAGATTAGTCCAACAGGAAATATGCAGATTCACTGAAGGAACATTGGCAGTCCATATCAAACACAGTTTTTACTAGATTCTCGAATATCTCAGTAAGGTTCATAAGCCCAAAAATGTTGCTTTCTTGGCCAAGACCTGCTCTTTAGCTTTTATTGACCTATTATTAGCAGTACCAGGAAATCAACTGAGCTATTAGTTGATCAGCACCTTTAAGGGCAAAACAGGGCCACAATATATTGCAAAAATAGATACCAGACAGTCTGGCTTTCATACACATTTACCAAACCAGTAGAGTCTTTCTTGGATCTATTTTGTGGCTTTTTTATTTTTTCCCCCCCATAGGCTAACTATCTGGAAGACGAACACTTAACTCTTGTTGTTCTGTAGTGCATACTACATTGAAAACTGTATTTTTATAAAGCCATATGCATATATTGCATGAAGTTCTTCAGGCTTTGTTGATGTCTGGGACATGGGACAGCCTTCAGTTTTGAGCACTATTCGTTTAATGCTTCTGAAGATTACAGGCCTTAGCAGTTTTTATTTACTGAGAACACGAAAAGCTGCATAGATGATGGCTATGGAGCTAACATCGGTAGTCCAGCAATGCCCATGGACCCAAGGAAATACATAAGTCTTTTCAAAGACTAAAGAGTGCTTTGGCTGAAACTACTAAATCTTCTGCAAGTCTAAAGATAAAAATCAGGAAGGCAAAACGCCCGCATGTTCTTGTTGCCAGATCATCCAGTCCACAGACATAAGATGATTACGATAAAAATAAATAATAAAACATTTATAACAAAGTAACAGAATCAATATTATTGCTAGTAGTAAAATAATGCCTCCTTCTCTTAGCTGGAAGGGTTTACAATGAATAAAACAAACCGAATGTGAATATCAAAGTAACGTGACTTGACAAAAGCAAGGAGCCATAGGAGGCCAAGATACAAATACACTACAGAAAAAATACGGCATTTTAACTGGTGAAAAAAGGGGTATTCAGGGAAGAAAACTGCAGTTACTCATCACAAAGCCAGATACGACAAGAAAAGAAAAGGATTTGCTTGGCTCAGAGGTCAGGGAGACTTGGACACGGGGACCCTCCTCCCGTCTCGAGTGTCCCCAGCATGTGCCAGGACGGGCCCCTCACTCCTCGTTTGCAGCTTACGCAAGAAGCAGACAGCAACGTTTTCTAAATTATTCAGAAAGTCTAAACTCTGAATTTTGACATAGAAGTAGCACAATTTAAACATATAAATTTATTCAACTTTAGAAATGATTGATCTTTAAACTTCTTTGCATATAAAATTTGATTATGAAATATTTGAAAAAATAAACATATTTCAGTTAGTCATAAAATTGTAAATAAATACCTTAAGGATCTATGGCTTCACAACATAGCTTTCCCTTACAGAGATAAAACAAATGGAAAGATGGTATAACCTATCTCTAAAGAACCTGCATAACAACATATCTCAGACTGCAATTTCACTATAGAAATAATATTCTACAGATAAAATTATTTATTCATGTTTAAATACACTGAGAGCTATTGATTGGAGATTTTTTGTAAAGGCCTTCCCTTAAGCACATAATGCTAATCATAGCAAACGCTGTAAAACAAATTTACTGGAAACAATTCCAGGAGATGGTAAAGGAGTCCAACACAAGGTCATATTGGAGCTTAAAATAATGAGCTCATGCAGACACTCCTGAAGACTGAAGTAGCATCAGTAGGCCCCAAGAAATCCACATTATTAAAATAAGTTTAAATATATAACCTGTTTTTAACCTGTAATAGCTACTTAGCTATTACAATAGTATCAATGAAGTAACGACACAAACCATCTTACTGAGCATATGAAAACATGTAAACAAAGACTTAATTAAAATTTCTGCTGAAAGAATTCACATTACCTTAATTATATATATTCAGTTTATAAACCTACTAGCAATAAAATATTAACATCACAGACCTAGGGTGATGAGCCATACAAAGTAGTTTTACAAAATACTAAGCCTAAATTTCCAGTGATAATGAAAACGGCCTTACATGGCTCAACCAAGAACATTTTTGTGGCTAATATGAATTCAACAGATTCTATCTTGCTGTTCCCCTGCTGAAAGTCTCTCTCTCCTTTTAACTAGTCTTCCTATTTTTCTTTGCCTTTTCTTTTTTCATGATAAAGAACTAGAATAACCATCTGTAAAAAATTTCAAATTTTTTTTTTTAAATTTCAAATTAAAAAAATGCAGACTTGACATTGAAAAAAAAAAGCACTTCTACTTCTGGAAATCTGCTATTCAATGTAAGATGGTGATTATTACAGACTGTCCCAGCCGTTATTAAATAGCTAGCACCGCATCATGCATGAAAAGATCAGGTTATTTTTATCATTCAGAAATAAGTATAGGACCTTATCCTGTGAATACAAACATTTATCCTTCCCTTGCATACACATCCATAACAATAAACATCCCCAGGTTGCAGAAATCTAACAGTGAATGTATTCTGGGGGAAAGAAATAGCTGTGTTTTTTTTCCAGTGAATGTGCTAACAGATTAAAAGACCAAAGCTGCCCCCATTAATTTCTTAAGATACACAAAATATTCTTACAGTACTTAACAAATCTAAATTCAAGATGCTCTACTCTTCATAAGACAGCATGAAAAAAGGCAAAAAAACCCACAAATGCTTCCCAGTAAAAGCAACAGTCCACCTTTTCAGTTGTTTCCTGCCCCAAATGAGTGGCGAATGGCAATCAGCACATTTTCTTTCATTTTATTTTACAGATATGTTTTAACTGTATGGTACCTAAACTAATCTACTTGATAATTGGCTATTTCTCAGGTTATTCTTTCCATGTAAACTGTGGCAAAACTGAAAAAGGCCTTTCCAAAAAATACATATATTCCAGATCAGTTATAGGCTCCATGCGGGAATGATTTGGCAAAAGTTTGAGACTTGTTTGCAAGTATCTGATAAGACTTTTTTTTCTTTAATAATTGCTATTCTTATTTTGTTAAGTGAAAAAGTCCCCAAATATATGCTTAATGATTGCATAGGCATCTATAATGTTAAAAATAAACATGACATGCTGTAAGTTTTAATGGTGGCACAAGAAGACACTAACATGGGCAGAAGGAACAGCCTTCCTTGTGACCTCAGGGAGTACTGGAGGCCCATTTTTTGTTATATGGCAATCCCCAAAAATCAAATAAAGATGCTAGTTGCCAGTACACATGTACAGTGTTCATTAACATGTTACATCAGAGACAGGAAAAAACAGAGGAAATTCTTAGGAGGGAAATTTTAAAAATGCATTTACTGCACTAAAGGGGAAGAGCGGGAAGGAGAAGTGGCTGACCTCCGATCAGGTGGGCTGGTGGAGGGGAGTCCCGGGCTCCGGTGGCTCTCGGAGCGTCGGGAAGGAATTTGGGAAGTATTGCTTCTTCAGGTCTGTCGGATTCCTTGTCTGCTTTGCAGCGAAAACACCTCTTCTTCCTGCAATAAAACACACCTCGTAGTAAAACAGGAGTCGCGGAAGGAGAAGTTACCCACAGCCCTTCGGGATGCCGCCTGCGTGCCTTCTCTGACGACTGCTTCCCCGCACGAAGAAAACCCAGGGTCATCCTCTCAACACTGCACTCAAACCCCGAGCAAAAGGGGCTCGTTTACCAAGGATCCCTGCACTCCACAGGGCCACTTAAAACCCCTAAATTAATCAGTGTTGTGAGCTGCCTTCTAGAAGGACCTCTCTATCTTTACTGACCAGAAACACAAAACCAGTAGAACAGCCTCCAAAGTTGAGGGCTTCAACTTCAGGTGTATCCTCCACCGCTTTACATTTTTCATAGAAGTTAAAACTAGCCTACATATTCGGAGAACAAGGAAAACCTATCTTTTTATCTAGAGATCCTTGAGAATGACTGTAAAACTTCAAAGAAAGAAAACCGTCAAAAAAGATGCCCTATGCCTGTTCCTTACGTATAATTACCTACGCATGCACAGCCCTGATATATAAAAATTAACATAAACAATACAAAGTAGCTAAGATACTTATGAAACTGGATTTTAGAATTGTAATCACATTAACAGTTTTGGCCCTATGATGAGAGCACTGAGCATCCTTAACCCCACCAATATTGTTTACATATGGAAAATGTAACTCACATATGGAAATGCATTATAACGAGGCTTGCACACTTTTACAAAAAGAAAAAAAAAAAGAAAAAAAAAAGGCAGCATAAAGAGAGAAGTAACTTAAAACTGATTTTCTCCTAAAAGAAACACAGCTGTACATAATTCTGGGAACTAACTGAATGTGTGAATGAAAAGTGTGGATTCTACCGCAGGAAGGTCTTGCACTTACTTCTATATTTATTTTATTTAGTCCTATAATCAGCATAAATAGTTGGCAAAAATACCTCCGTATGATTATTACGGTACAAACTAGAGGCCGTGTGTGCTTTTCAGCTCTCCCAATGTAGATCCAGAACCTTGGCAAGTCTGGAAGATGTGGCTTAAATCAGGGCCCCGACAGCTGCACCGCAGGAAGCCTGAAAGCGATGCACACACCATTTTTTTCCCCTTCTTCATTCATTTTCGGGAAACTGGGACCATTCTGAGCAGCAAATGCCCCGAATGTATTGTCTTGATGATGATACCAGCCCTCGGAGCGCGGGCTCCATCCTCGTCCTGCTCCCTCCTTGCAGTGGCCGCCCCGGTCCCACTGTGCGGCTGCATCCGAGCCAGACACGGAGGCGATTTGAGCATTTCCGCGGGATTAGTTTTAACCCAGATCAGGTCCCTAATCCGCCCGGCTGCAGGGTGGCTCGTGCGGGCTCTGCTCATGGGAGCCCATGGGGGAGGAAGCGCCCAATGCGGGACCTGCTCTTTCAGCAGCGGATTTGCCTGTTGCTTAAAGCACTCGCGGAAATTCAGCAGCAGTTTCTTCATTCTTTTTATTTCAGAATAACATACTACTGAAAAGACTTGCTCCTTTCCCTGTTTACACTGGCGGACTTCAGTATATTGTTTCACTGTTTAAGTAAAAGTAGTATGTAGCTATCCACATATTCAAAATCTATGACCTTAATTCTGAATTTTAACTGCCGTAATAGCTAAGAGTAGTTAAGGTTTGTCTTAAAATCTGTTCCAAGTTACCTGATTAAAGTCTTCATAAAGCTGTTGGAAACGCGTAATCCCGTTTCTTACTGTTGAGAACTGACATACATTATCCTACAAATTCCTAGACATGGTATCTGGGGAAAAGGAAGTTAAAACATAACAGATGATACAGGAAGGCAAGGAAAAATAATCCTGCCTTCCCAGATTACCTTTGCAAGCATGTATGGCCTTTCAGGACTGCTCTTTTATATCACAGCAAAATTAATATTAATAATAAAATTAATATTAATAATAATGTTAATAATGATAGCCTTAAAATGCATTTAAGGGCCTAGCAATGCAACATACCAGGTGGAAAAAAAGAAAAAAAAGCTAAAGAATGCCCCACTGAAATACAGGAGTCTTGTGGAGGAGCTTACAGATTAGCTCTAAGGCTACTAACATGTTTGCTTTATGCATACCATACACAGCGAAACAGTGTTTCTCAGATTTGGCAACCATGTCATTTGAGTAGAGGCAGCTTTGTATAGAGAGGATGTAAGGGGAGATGCTACCTGGTTGTTCTGTCTGCAGTTGCATTAAAAAAAGGATATAGATTTTTAATTTGCAAAAGGAGAAAATCAGAAGCAGCAATTTAGTCAATAGCCACAGCCCTGTAAATCCTCCAAATCCAATACTTTCATAAAGTGACAAGTACTAATAATACCTATCTTACAAATGCAAAAAGATGCTAATTTCACCAAAAGCCTGGTTTTGACAGGAGAGGGGCCCGTTTCTGTTTGGAAACAGCACTCACACAGTCCTCACCCAGCAATTTAAACCCCGAGCGAAAGCAGTCGAGTTGCCAGAGAGGTCAGTCCCAAACTCTGCAGCGCGGGGCGCCGCGGGGGCGAGCGCGGCGCAGGCCCGCGCGCAGCTCCCCTGCCTGCTCCGTGCTAGGGCAAAAACCCACCTCTCTGCTGCACATCAAACTGCAAGAGCTTTCCTGCTCCCTCGTTCCTGGGTTCTGACAAAGTTAGCACTCAAGATTTAGAATTCTAAGGTGCCATAAATTAAAGGTTCTCTCAGATGTTCGTACATTTCAATTTGTTTTGGTTTTGCAAAATGATTTTATAAATAAAAACTAATTAATATTTAAAAATGGCTTTTATTCATCTGTATCAGCGTATTTAAAACTCGTAATTTATTTCCGTGGGCTGTGCTGCATACCTGGTGCATACGCAGTGCTGTTTTCTAGTTCAAAATACAAGCAATGGAAACACAATCTACTTTTCTCCTTCATCGCTCTTTAATTTAATATAGAGATAACTGTGGAACTGATGAAAACCGAGATGCTAAACAAACGCTTTGAGCTGCGGCTAATACCAATTTGTCTTTTTGCTCCCCTTGTCCCGCTTTTTAAACAAGAGTTGTTAGAGATACAAAAGAATGAATTAATCAAAACATTTTTGTTCAGTTGTTGCTACTTTGAGCCCGCAGACAGACTGAGAGTGCTGCTGCATTTGCCATACCCGGGCTGTAGGTAGGAGCCCTCGGTGCAATAGGCAGCCCTCAGCAGAATGCAAAACGACAAAGCGAATCCACCGTCTTCTCCCTTTGGAAGGCTAATATAAAGCCACAATATACAAAATATAACACCCGAAAGGAAATATATTTGACACAATTATGTTGGTAGAAGAGGAACACGATCCTCTTCTATCCAAGGGCTCCAGCTGCAAGCTCTGATACCCGCCACCGACAGAAACGTCCACAACACTTGCTAAGTCAACCCCTTATTTTTAATCAGAAAAAAAACAAGTTTCCTTTTGATCTGGATGCCGTGCAATGACCAGGCCAAAGACAAACCCACCAGCAGCACAGGCAACAGGGACCAAGGGGTCCCTGCACTTTAAACTGAGTCTCTTACCCAAAAGCTCTAGCTCCACAGAAGGAAGAGACGCAATTTGGCATGGGCACTTACAGTTTAGATTTTTCTTACTGCTACATAACCATCACATAATAAAGCGTCTCCTCTCAGACACGATAGCGTGCCACTGTTTAAAATTAGATCCTCCAACAAGAAGACTATGTAAACTCTCCTGAACTGTGCTATTCCTTATTTAAATAGCCCTGGCGGAGTTCTCCTTAACTGGCAATCCTCGGCTCTCCTCGGCGCTCGCGAGATCCCGGACAGGCGCAGGAATCCGTGAGAGCTGCCGGTGGGAGCACTCAGGGCCTGCCCAACTTCCACTTCCTTCCAGGAAAACACAGGTTCTGTTCCCATGCCAGGAATGGGTCAGGATCTCTTAGGGAAGCCAAGTTATAAACCAAGCAACCAAGCCCCCGGCAGCTGCCTCACCATCCTCTCCATCTCAAAACCTCTGAAAAAGGAAGGATCTCTGGGAGCTCCAGGGAATGTTACTCACCACCAGTGACTTCGGTGCTGGTGTTTTTAACAGGCTGATTTTCACTCTCCGCCTCTTTACTCTGCCTAGGCCCTAAACCAGGCGGGCTCTTCCTGGCCTCCTCCTCTCCAAAGACTTCCCGGCTTCTTCCGCGTACTTCTTCTGAATCGGCTAATTAGTACTACTAATTGCCCATTTCATTCATAAAGTATCACGATGGTATTTTAGTAATCCCTCGGCACACGACTCCTAATGCAGAGCGCGGCTCCGGGAATTTTAATTCCATTCTCGTGCCCGCTAATAGGCGGCTTCCCGCTGCGCCCAGTGTAATCCGCACCGGAGCACAACTGGGGGGATCCTTATAAAACGCCCGACTGCTTGAATCTGTTTTGTTATCTTAGCAAAAACATCTTATCAATTCATAAATACAGATAAAAATTCTTTAAAAATTTAGCCCTGATATTTTTTTTTTTTTAAGAATATTTCCTTAGATTTTATGGTTTGGTTTTAGAAAACTTAAAAGTATCACGGTACTATCATTACACTTTCCCCTGATTTTTAGAAATATATAACATTTTTTGCAAATGGTGTGAGGATTAAACAAGCTAAATATTATTAATTTAATTATTTAATAACAAATGTTCCAAATATCATTGGGGAAAAACATATCCATTCTCCTAAAAGGTAAGAAAACTAGCTTCTTTATACAATGCTTTTTTTAAATCACTGTTAAATATTCTGTCACCTGTCATTTTTAATGTATATTAAGTAGTGCTAATAAAGGAGTTTGCAAAAAGGCTAGAGATGAGAAAAAGACAATAGGACTACAATAGCTAGGACATAAACATATTTAAGACCTCATGATATCTTAACAAATTTACTGTTTTCAAAAATGAATGGCGATTTTGGGCAATTTTATACATATATATTATATATATACATATGAAAATGATAAATACATATAAACAATATAAAATATATCACTATGGTCAATAAGGTGCTTATAAAAATTTGAATTTGATAAAAGCTGAATTTTTCCAAAACTACAGTTTGAAGTCCAAACCACATACTGGGATATATAAAAAAAACCCTAACTCCAGAGAAACCAAACAGTACAGAAAAATATTGCCAACCCAGCAAACCTGCCGGAATCCCCTGAGTTTCAGTTTTGGGGAATTACTTGCTGAGAGACCATGAAAACCATGGAAATCGCCTGTAGCCTGCTGGCTACACCTCAATTCCTTTTTCTTCTTCTTTTTTTTTGACATAGAAGTAAAGGCGAAATCTTCCTTGACATCATCTCAGCTCACTCTCTTGCTTTTGTTTCCGCCACCTGATTTTCTCCTGGTTTCACCCTTATCCCACCCCCCCAAACACCCCTTCATCTGCAGTCACTTCCATCCAACAGCACCTCTGCCTCTTACAAGGCTTCCAGCTATTTGCCAGCCCTCTCCTAACTTATTTCACTGTTTTCCATTTCTGGTTCCCCATCTCACTTGCAATCCTACATTTCCCTAGGAGTTCTCTAGGGGCTCTCAGCAGGGAAAGCTTGGCCCAATGTACTTTTTTCCTCAGCTGCCCCATGTCATTCAGAGGAGCATGAGTGAGAAAACAAGCTCCCTTCCTCCAGCGATGGGTGTGAGGATGGTCCAGCTAATGGGAAACCGAATTCCCAGCGCCTGGATTGACTGGAAGGAGTGTAATTTAACTAGCATTAAACTGCTAGTTTATCATATCAAAAACTTAGTCTCAAGTCTCAAGAAGAGCTTTAGGGAAGTCAGGTTTTTCCTCCTGGACAGGGTCATGAGAGCCCTTTGGGAGGTTGTTATCACAGTGTTTTCTGTCACACGCTCCACCCTTCATCACAAAATCAAGCTCTTCCGAGGTGATGGCAGTTTTAGCTACAGCCGGTACAAAAAAAGCATCTTTTAAAATGTGCCCTAGCACAAGTTAATCATAAGAGTCACCAGAGAGCAGAAAATGATTAACTCATGGGTATATATTCAATATCCCAACAAAGATACTCAAGCACGTGTAGGATTATTAGCAGTTACGATGCTCAGAGGAAGCAAATTGGTGTGAAACTAGAGGCAGTCAAATCTTTCCCAGCACAGTTTGCAATTGCACAACAGCGTTTTTTGCCAACTACTACAACCAAAAAGCTCTACATTTCCCAATCCCTGTTTCAATGGAGTATTTTGTAATGCAGATTTATACATTTTAAATTATATGCTCAAGAATAATGCAGGGGCAGAGTCATTTAACTGCTTTATTGGTCAAGTTTTCCATTTTTTATTATGTAAAAAATAATGACATTTTTTATCAAATGAATAAAATTCAAAAATCACGTTATTTTTACTCTGAGCAATTCAGCAACAAGAAAGACTAGGGCAGATTCCCAAGCTAACAGTTAAAGGTGCTGATGCATTCTGGAGTGTCAGCTATTCATACACCAAATAAAAAAAAAATAAAAAAAAAAAAGGAAATATATTTCATAAAAAAGTTGTAATATATTTACAGAAAGCCGTATCACACAGTATCATAGATTTATTATCCCTTTGCTTTAACTGAGACAACTGTATAACTTCTGGGGGAAGGGGATAAAAACAAAAATAGAAAGTGTTGCCTTAGGAAGAAAAACTCCACCTACTGCAACCCTAGATGCAATTCTTTATCCCACACAAGACAAGAAAAAGGGGATAGTAGTAACAGGAAGCATTTAATGCTGTCAAGGTATTTGACTGTAAAATAAGAGAAAGTAAAATGGATTTTTAAAGGAAATAGAAAAATATACACTGAAGGATTAAAGTAAGCTATTCTTATACAAGAAAAAAGTCCATCAAAACCACAAATCTAACACCTTTTCTACAAGTTTGTTATATTCCGAAATCCACAACACAAATTCAACACAGAAGGTGCATGAAGCTCTGTCTTTTTTTTTTGTTTTGTTTTTTTTTTCAGAAAGTGAATGGCTATACTGATGTTGTCACACCGAGATCAAGAAAAACGCAAGTTTGCTGGGCTACAGTAACTGAGTTAACAACTTTTACTAGCTCCAGGTGAGCCTGCTCTTCACATCAACAGAGCACAGAGAGAAGACCTCCCAAGGCAGTACTTTTAGCAGCAGTTAACAGATCAGGGCTCACACCTTGCGTTGGTTCTGATTACAAATTCTATGTAGAATTTTCTCTGTCACCAAAAACAACCGTCAGGCCAAAAAACATTTCTAACACCTAAGAGAAAAGACTTAAATCCTCCAGGTGGTAGCAAGAAATTAAACACTTCTAATTGCTTTGCAAGTTTTCTTAATTTAGTAATTAAAAAATGCAAGTATAACAGCTGCATAGCTTTACGATTTTGTATGGACCTAACAGTAGTGAATTACAGTGTTGAGTGGCCAAATCTAATGATTTTTTTTTCCTTCTTCATAGAAATCCCACCGTGAGCTTCCTGCTGACTTCCTTTTCAGTGTGTTTTTGCCCTAGCTGGATTTAGGGTCAAGAGCAGTAATTTCTCGGCCTGCTGAGCCTCCTCGCGAGGCCGGAGCAGAGCCCGGGATGAAGGAGTTAAGGGGAGCTGGCACAAGGCCTTTCCCAAAGAGATTCCGGAGCATCCATTCGGTGGGAAAACCCTGAAATTCCGAGTGCATTATGCCAGATTGAAACTGATGGGGCAATGCGACCTTGGCCTTGTCTCCTCCTCGGCAAAGCACAAACCATCCAGCGAAAGGGCATGCGGGGCAGCGTCTTCCCCCCATCCTCCTTCCTGCCCGCTCCTCCAAGCTGGCACCGCAGCGGCAGCACTGCGGTTTGGAGCTCTTAGCTGCTAAGAACCCATCCAAGCTAATTAGACACGTGCCTAATTTGAAGCAGCCAAATGGTTCCTCTCTCTTCAAAGGACTACTCTTCGCTAGGAGTAATTGAATATAATCTCATTAGATTTCAAAGATATCTTTTGGAGGATGCCTGTGAGGAGTCCCAGCTGAGCCTAAGGAGAAATCTTGTCGTCAGCTTCTTGGATCATGCCAAACTGGAAACCTGTGACCAACGCACCGAAACTCAGGCTGGGACCTGAAAAAGGTAATTTACGATTCTACTCCTTCCTCCTCATGTTGGATTAACAAGGTGATTAAAAAGTACACAGAACAGGATTCTCGCTGAGGAGCTAACGCCTTGCCGTGATCCAGGGCGCCAGCAAAGCCGTGTGCACACATAAGGGTGCAAAACTAGGATCAGGAATGTCCATTTTAGCTACTGCTCTGGTTCAGAGCACAGATGACACATCTAAACTTTGGTCAACGAGGATTTATTTTTTTGATTTCCAGATAGCCTGGCATTGGAGGGGTGAGAAAACCTGCAACCTCTGCAGCGCCATGTGGCTGGTTAACATCAGCTGTTACGGCCGCAAGGTTCTGAAGAGCTGCACAAAGCATTCAGCTGTGCCCTTGCAAGAGAGGAAATGGAAGGAATGTTTCCCAACCCTCACCTAATAACCCCCAATTTACATCTCTTCTTCATAACTGAAGAGTCTTCTGCTTTGCGGCACCCGTGATTTCACGTTTAAGTGAGGAATTTGTCACTAGTGTTTTGGCCACCATCAAGCAGCAGGAATCAGTAACCGGGAGTGATTCCTCCCCTAATTCCAGGAGCTACAGTCTTTCTGACAGTTGTTTTTTGAAACCTGTTAGCAACATGTTTTGTATCTGGAAGTTTCAAGAAGAGACACAGAAAACGAGCCAAAAACACTTTCAACGCACCAACACAATCCCTATTAAAACACACATCCAAACGTGTCATTACAATGTCAAACGTCTAACCAAGATGTACAAAGGCAAACGGGAATTACCCAAAACTCAAGAATCCTGCAAACCCAAGTACTGAAACCATTTTTAAGGCTTAGCAAGCAAGTCAGGACTTGGAGTGTTTTGTATTCCTGCAAAGGCCCTGTGCAGAACAGTTACTCTGTGCCACACTGCATCAAAGAAAACATTACCCTGACGTACAGGACTTAAGCACAGTTATCAACCTTGAAACCCATCAATGGGATTTTTTCCTTTTTATCCAGTATTGGCCCAGGCAGCTCTGGCACAGAGTGTTTTCATTTTGCACACACTTACAACCAGTGCTCATTGCCTGGGACAGCTGATTTAAAAGTTGTACGTTCTCTCCAATTTAGCAAGATCTGCAGGGAGGGAGCCATAAAGATTCCTTGTGCCATTAATTGTTTAACTTCCAGAATCCTTGAGCAAGGCTCAGTTTCTTTTTCAAATATATGCCAAAAACATATATGTGTTTCTCTCCCTGACAACTGATTCATTTAAACAGAAGCATGCTAAGCTTAATAGTTTGCAAAGTGCAAAAGCATGGTGGAGTTAAGCGAGCAACAAGAGGTCACAGGACACAATGGCAAGGCGATGAATTTTAAAGGTGACTATAAAATAGACCAGATCGTAGCCTAAAACACTGCTTTTATTGTCCCCCCCGAAACGCTACACTCGCCAGCATGGCAGTGAAACATTCAAGCAGCACTTCATACCCAATGCAGCTCTTCTGTGCACGAGTCAGAGACTTTTTGGCATCAGTTAGGATCACAGGGAATTAATAGAGTAAATTAACAGTCGGGCAGGAAAGTTCTCCTCTGGCATCCAGAAAGTCTACAGCCATTTTTGGACTTGTACACACGAACCACTAGAACAACAACAGATGAGGAGACGGCCCGATTCCTGAAAAGGACTGGCCAAAGGCCTTAAATCTTGTATTCCTGTCAAAATATTTCCAAAGATATCATGTGCGGCATCTAGCAAAAGCTGGGTCCTAAAATAATTAAACCAACCTAGTGAGGAGGAAAGCGACTGTACCATTCTGCACAATAGGTAAGAAAGAACCAAGGTAAAGGGTCTGTCGGGTGCAGGGCTCTGGAGATCACCAGCATTCGCAGCTGAACCTCTAATGACCTCGGGCAGCACAATTAGCAACACAGCTGTATTTAAGGGTGAGGGGGTAAGAACTGGACAAAACTCAAGTCTTCGGAGCTGCAAGGCCGGGCACAGGAGAGGTCGGATCTCTGCAGCGGGTGTGAAGGGAGCCTGGAGACGACAGGGATGGGAACAAACCGTGGCGCGTCAGAGGAGATCCCACTGCTCGCATGGCCAGGCCTTGAGCCTGCTGATTTAGTGAGCGTAAATCACCGAGTCGCAGGAGTTAGGGAAAAAATCTGCTCAAAATTCTTTTTCTCTAGAAATTGCTCTCAAAACAAGCTTATTGCAAACATCTTCAATATCCCCCCAAGTCTTTATTTATTTATTTACCTTTTTATTAGTGCAAAAGAGGCATGGAAATGAAAGACAGGCATAGCGTTAGCATTCAGACAGCGCTCCCTAATGCTGCCAACAAATAGATTTTAAATGGCACAAAATACAAGATGAGTTCTGGGACAGATAAGAAAAATGTAGCTGATATGGATTCTGTAGCCTAGAGCTGGTATTATGAAACGCTGTGAAAATACCTAAAAATGTGTCAAATCCAAAAGGAGGCCCAGATATCTCAAAGGAGAAGCCTACCTAGAATTTGGCAAAGAAACACATGTCACTGAACGCAGCTCTGCACGACGCAACCATAACTAACCCCCATCTCAAGGGGGCCAGGACCTTGCTCAGACTTCTGTCATTGCTTATGAACACTCACTGCCTCCTTAGACGCATCTATTTAAAAAAGTCACCTTTTAATCATCACTAAATGACCACGTTCAGTTCAACACCAAAGCTTACAGTTCAATCCTATGTACGTTTTGCACGTTTCTATTTCCACCTAAATAAAATAATCTACGGTCACATCAGTCAGTAGGTCGCCTGCGCATTTTCCCTCCCTTTTAATGAATGTATCCTGAGTGTTTTATGAGCACGAATCTAAGCCAAAACTTAGTAAAGTGCTGGGCTCAGCTGGCTTTAGCACCTTATATACTTAGTTCTGGATGTAGAACTGATCATGAAGGAAGGCAGAGACTCCTCTTTTCTTCTGGTCCCAAGTGTGATCCCTCCAACCGGTCCCTGACCAGACCCCAAAAGTCCCCAAAAGTTTTAACTTCTCTTGCAACAGGGCTCCATATCTGTAAAAGACGGGCAAAAAGCAAAGCAAGAGCTAAAAGGGATCCTGGGCTAAGTTTGCACTTACGGCCCAGTCTCTAAGTTCACAGCAAGGCAATTTTTCCTGCACAGATTTTCTTTTAAATCATTATTATATACTGGGGCAATAGAAACCTTAATTTTTTTTTAGCTTGCCCAAATATCTGAATTCTTTGTAGCACATTCATTCTTATCAGCAATTTAGAGGATAAAGCAAGGAGGCATGACAGTAACATAGCTGCAGACTAAGTACACTATACAGCTATTACATCCTAGAGAGCCATAGTGAAAGAGTACTAGACAAGAGTTTAGGGTATTATTTTAAAATTAATGGCTTTCATAGACTTTCCAATTTGCACTTTTTGGGGAGGAAGGGGCAAGAAGTGTGGAAAAAATCCTCAAATGTACAACTAAGAGGGAGGAAGAAAAAAAAAAAAAAAAAGGATACTGCACTGTAACGAAAATAACATGCCATGATACTATCCTGAAAGAAATTTTAGCATCTATTAACAGGGAAAGAAGTTATGTCCTTCTAGATGAAAGGCAGAGTAGTGTAAGTTTCATATGAGAAGTAATTTGTTACTATTACAGGTAATCTAACACAGAAGCAGTTCTCTAGGTAAAATGATGGGCTCACGCTCATTTTCGTGCTTCAAAACAAGACCAGGTAGCTTTCAAAAATGCAAACTTTAATCCAAACTAATTCCCTTTTTCTGAGAAAAAGCACAATGGCCTGCATATTGCAGGATGTCAGACAACGTCATCTCCGCTGCTTATTCTGGCCTGCAAATTTCTAAAATTTCCTTCATTTTCCATTAGATGTCCAGGAAAAAGCATGACCTACCTTGGTCAGGAAGGCACAATAAGCAGCAGAGACAGAAGAAGCAACTGAATAACCTAAGCTCGATTGGAATACGCGCCTTCTATCTTCACACACTTCCATAAAAAGTACTTGTAGCCTGAAAGCATTTTATTATTGATTAGCTGCACTTCAACGTTTTGCAGAGGTACTCCGGCTTGCTACAGCAGCATGTGTTTGCAGAGCTTCCCTCGGAGCAGAGGCGGGAGCGAGGAGGAAGGAGCCTTCCTCCCCTCACGCTGCTCCCGAATCCCAGCTCCCCAGAGCCCGCGGCTCCCGGCCCCATCCCTGCATCTTCAGCCCAGCTCCTCCCCTGGCAATTGCAAGACATCCTGTACGTTTAGATCTTTTAAACATTGCATGTTATGAAGGACAGGGGCCCACATGGTTCCTACAGCGGCTGTAATTTTTGTTGTTAAGCTAGAAATTATTTTTTGTCAAATTCATTGTTTTTGGAAAACGTCATGCTAAAGCACTGACACATTTTGGTAACAAGAATCCAAAAAGTTCCTCCTTATGTCCTGCCAGGGCAAAGAAAGCCCACACATTTCACAAGATCTTTGCGTGGCCAAAACGGAACTTCAATACTCTGCTCTCATGCTGAATAGAAGGCCCTGTTCATTTTTTTAAGCAAAGAGAAATAGAGGTATTAATCAAACGAGCGTGCTCCCACCGCCTTTCAAACGTAGGCAGAAGCTGAGGTAGGAAAGCCACCTGAAACGTGTGCAGCTTCAAAGCACGATCGCCCTGAGGAAGGTGTCTCAATTCTTTCTAAAAGACGACGCCGTGAAAAGAACTGACTTCTCCTGGTATGCAGATAGAGCATTAAGGCCTGTGCACAGTTTGCTAAGAGTTTTAAACATTGAGAGGTCTAATAGCAGGATGATATTTGAATAACATCACATACTGATCCATCTTCCACACAGACAAAATAGTATTCCGGTATTATTCCAGTTAATATTGACTTTTTCATACTTCTCAGCCAGCAGAAAGTTATCCAGCCTTCTGCTGGCACTACCCTCTAAAGAACCAAACTTTTGCTTTCTCCAGCTGTGAAGTTTCACACTACTCACAAAGTACTAACTCACTTTACCAAGATCTCCTGAAAACACATTTGAGGTTTGCAAAGCCACAAGGAAGCCAGAAGCTGGCAAGCAACCAGTGGCCAAGAGCTCCCTCTCTTTTCTGATAAACTCGCACCTTTATTCCGAGATTTCTTGGTCCCACTCTGCAGGGTTGCACACACTACTGCATGTCCACACCAGCAGAAAGGTCCAAAAACTTCCAACAGGCTTGTATGGTAAAAGAAAAAGCTCCATGAGAATTACCTATGTAAGAGTTGATTATACACTGTTTTTCTGCCTTTTACTGAAGGTACAAAGGCATAAACTGCGACTGGATCTGCTTTTCCATTTCCTGTTTCCATTCACCGGAATAGCAATTAAAGCAGATTCCTATCTACCTTCTCAGAAACTATTTCCAAATCAGACATCACATTCAACAAGGAACACTTCTGATTTTATTCATCAATAATACAAAAATAACGGTATCCCTTTTTTTTCTAGCATTTAAACAATATGCATCTGAAATACAGGAGCGTTACTTCGAAAATTCATTCTGGGATCTATATCCTAAAAGGTTTTAGGTCCTGTATGAAGAACTTAGACAAAGTTGATTAAAAAGAGGTATTTTCATTATTCACAATACCTTGCAAACAGAAAGTTTAGTTTGCCAATTCTTCCCATGAGTTCACGTATTCTTCCCCTCCCAGACTTGTACCTACTGATGATAAAAGCATTAGCAAATTTAAAGAATTAGAACTACAAATATTTGAGGATTAAAGAATTACGAAAGGAAATTAGAAGATCTGTATTTGGTTTATTGTTACAACAGAGAAGAAGTATCTTCTTTAAAACAATGCATGCTATATGCTTTTTCCTTTATTTATTTTCTATAATTAACAAGTAATGACGGTAGATCTCTGATCTGTTACTTTAAACACGCAGGTCTTAAGGAGAAAACAAAAGAGGACCTGGCTCAGTTACCACAGAAATCTCCAGATGTATCACAGGAAAACAGGCATTTGTAGAACTTACCAAAACCACAGACAGAATTAATATTATAAAAAATACACACGCACCTTCTGGAGCCATACAAGATACCGTGACCAGAGGATGCCAATCCTCAGACAGTTAATTCCAAACCTTGGCACATGTACTTCTAGCTTTCTTTTGTTAAGAATTTTGGTATTTTTTTAAAGAAGGGAATTTTTGCTATAATATTATTAGTTTTACAGAGACATAAACAATTTATTTTAGCAGCAGGAAACTTTTACATTATTTAAATATTTAGCTTTGAAATTCCAATTAAACCACTAACCCTGATTAATTTAGTAACAGTAAAAATGTGTGGGAATATTTACTTTTCTTTGGGGCGCTCTCTGTCCTAGTTTTTCAAAATCGAAAGCTCCTGTAGTTTGCAATATTTATTTCCAGTATCTGCTTCAAGCAGCAGTTTAAAACATCAGCCCATATTTAATTTGAAAAATCTTCCAGAATGACCAGCTGGAAAACAAAAGGGGAACATGGAAAGCAAACACAAAATACATATTTTTAGGTCAGTCCCACCCTTCTTGTTCCTGTGACATGAGAAAAACACAGCAGAAGAGCTCCAATATTCTTTTGCTGAGGCAGACGCTTATCTCTTAAATCTATTATATTTAAAACATATTCTAAAATGTGGCTGAGAGTAGAGACAGAGAAAGCCTAACTTCCATTTGTTTTCGAAAGCCTTTAAATGATTTCTGTGGAAGTAACTTTGGAATTAAGTAGGCTTCCTTTTATTAAATTTAGAGCAGCATAATTAGTTTATATCCTGCATTAGAGAAAATAACTTTGGTTTTCACAAAATAAATATCATTTCATATTAAAAGATGGGAGAGAACCGACTGCTCTCATTAGGGCCTCAAAAAAAGATAACCAGATTGCTCAGTTTTAATAATAATTTGGGAAAAACTGTCTGTCAGCTGCAGCGAGGGAAGCAGGGCTGCTTTGCTGAGACACAGCCCTGCTGTCACCTTTAGGGCCATTAGGGTTTTCCATGTAGAAAGAGCTGTTAGTATTGCCCAGAGTTCCTACACTTGTATAATGGCTGTCCTGTTTTATTAAGGCTGTATTTTATTTCTCTCATATATTTTTGTGTCCTTCTCTGCAAGTCTGGAGACTTCCCTCTGCAGAGAGGGATTGGGGAAGGGAGCGTGAGAACGGAACAGAAACCAGGTGACACTGTGAATCCCTTTGATGAGGGAAGAAGAGAAGATGAAGACGAGAGACACACATGGAAGAGGCAGAAGACATCAGACATACAAGGATGCAAGTAAAAAAGGCTTGGTTTGAAACTGGCGTTGGGAAAACAGGAGGATAAAACTAGGACTAAAAGATGACGCCCAGGCCAACAATCCATTCAATTCCTGTTTTTTTTTCATGAAGAAACATGGATCTCTCTCCCGGCTCCATGAAAGCTTTCACGGAGGGAGGACCCCACTTCTGCAGCTGCTGTACAAAGCACAAACCCAGCAGCCCAGCAGCAGGGACACACGAAGGGTTCACAGAACCAAGTACGTTCCTCGAAACGTCGGGGCTTCGCAGACTGGGCTTTGCTACAAAGTCTGCACTTCCTAGCTCTGCCTTCGGAACAAAGTTAGCCAAGGAGACCCACAAACTGTAAGCACGGACAACGGAAAGCACTGCGCTAACAACTAAAAATACTATATAGCCCGATTAAATGCCTTTTTTTAGTGCAAGGATTTCCATTTATGGATTAAAATAACACACTACCATGCAAATAAAGATTGCATGATAACTCAGGTACACGAAGGTGAACCAAGGTCACCAAGGTTTTGAAGTATTAGCCTGCAAACACTGTAATGCGTATTAAATACAAAAAGCCCCTACATTTAAAAATAGATCAAATGGCACAGAAACAGTGTCTTGCACATACACAGCTGTGAACAGTTTAGTATTGGTAGAAAAAAAACGTAGTGCAAAATAAGAGCTCAGTTAGAGAGAATAAGGGCTAAATGCTTTGTGGATTTAGTCAGAAGCATTCTGAGGTTTACCCACTCGTATATATTAAAACTTTAAGGAAATAACCAGTTAAACATTAACCTTACAGAAAGACCTTTCCATTTTTACCTTTACAAAAAGGATTCTCCACAGCCCAAACGCAACCTTTTATTCCCCAGTTTTCCTTCATCAAAATTTGGGAGTTCCTCATCTTGGATCAACTGAAAAAACATTCCCAAAAGACCACCCTTGCAGGAAACAGTAACAACAGCAGCCAAAAATCTAACCTCACCATGGCATAGGTATAAATAACCTCTCAGCTTGGTAGAATTTATCTTTTAAATGAAACAGCTCTTCCATTCTGGGGGTTCAAAAAGAAAAAAAAAAAAAGAAAGAAAAAAAAGGGGGGGGGAGATGACTAATTTTCTTTCTTAATTTGAGCTTTCCTCAAACAAACAGCTACTCTTTGTTTCCTTATTTTAGGTCACGTAATTCAGTTACGCATGCCACACTCTTTAACTATTTCCCATCTGCTTTTCTCTTACACAATCATGTGGGAGCTGAGAAAATCCAGAACGATCCAAACCCTGATAACACCAGGGCTGCACTAGCCCAGATCCATGGGCTGGTGATCATGGCACATGGCAATGTACGTTTTAGTGTCCATGCAGTCAAACTTGGGGGGGTAAAACAAAACAAACTAAAAAAGGCCAGAGTGAAAACGTGTTATTAAGGGAGTGAACATCAAACACTAAGTAAATAAATAAAGCCTTTTATTTTCATAATCTAGAAGCGAGAGCCTTGATCCGCTGCACGCCAGACCTGCTGCCCCACCAGGCTAACTAGGTAGCTACAAAGATTTTCACTTAGTGCTGCTAGAAGAGTCAGGAATAAAGCTCTGCAGCACCAGCCCTTTTTCCCAGCAGGTCTGGGCTGCACAGACACGCGCAGAGGATGACGAGGAGCTCCGGGCTCTGCGCAAACTTTGCACCAGCTAGTTGTTCCCCCTGTGCTGCACTGCACGGCCTCACACCGCAGGGGAAAAGAGCATCTTAAACAACTCTGCGAGGTTTATTCTCCAATAAACAGCTCATGGGAGCTCTTTGGGTTTGGGGAGCTAAAAAACTTACTCAGCAAATGAATTTTATGCGCTTTATTTCAGAAAGTCTGAGCTGCAGTTGTTGTACTCAGAAGTTCAGAAATCAAGCATACCCTCATTTTCAACCTGTCTACTAAGACAGAGAAAGGCAAATATGCAGATTTCAAGTGAATTAAAGTGTCCTATTAGGAGTTCAATTATATTCTGGAATTATGTCTTAATTGGCTTGCTTACCGATGAGCTGTATAGCTGACCAAAAATTTACAGCCACACAATCATCACTAAATTTCAGATATTGTCCTGTACAAATTTAGCAGCAGATAAAGAGGGGGAAAATTAGCTCTATTTCCATTAGACATACAGTCTTCTCACAATACTACCTGAGGTGATTTATAATAAATAGAAAATAAATACACACAAAATTATTCTGAGTATCTACCATGTATTTTGGAGATCACAGTCCATATACTCAAAATAAACAGTACGAGCAGAGACATATCTCTGATTAAAATGAAGTCATGTTTTCAAAGTCATATAGAAAACTGAGAGACCAATCCCTGTATTTTAGTATGTGTTGCTGGCTATTTCTTTTCCACACAGCTTTCATTTTTTCAAGCAGCAATCCCCATGCCTAACCACACCGCACATTGCAACACTGGGGTATTTATTCCTCCTGTTGATACCCAGGATAAGCAGAACCTCCTGCTATGCTCAGTACCACGCACACATGATGCAAAGGATCAGTGATACAAAAATTCAGGAAGGATAAGGACTGCAACAGTAAATGCAGAAGCACTGAGTCACAGAGTCACCTTTTTATAACTAAAAGATGCAAATATACTCAACAACTGCTTTCAAATAGCTTATTTTTTATCTTAGTTATTAAAAAAAAAAAAAGCTTAAAACATTCAAAAGGGAAACCAGGCTTGTATTTTTGAAAGAAAAATATTATCTAACTTACTAGTCATAGTGGTATTTTACTCACCTTTGCTGTCTAAAGGAAACAGATTTCAAACATCTTCTCCGTAAATGACATATTCTTCAGCATATTTATATCTCCAGTGATCATCATCGTCAATAAGGATCTGAAAAAATCCACAAAACAGTATGTAAGCCAGGTCAGTTGCAATTATACTTAGGATTTTTTTAAAAAAATATGTGTTTGTTTATATATTTATTTATTAAAAAGGCATAAACTAAAATTGTACATTGCATATAATGCAGTAATATATTTAGTGCTTTTAAGAGCAAATGGACAAGCACTAAAACTATTATATTGGAGTGCATATATCTACTTGAAGCACAAAACAGTTACTCTGTATTAACATATTTAAGATCACAAATACAGCAAACTCAGGAAATTTACTGTTATCATACCAAAATAACAACAGTGGCAATCACCCATGATTTAGGGATTACATAAGACATATGCACAAATGAGTACTGAAGAATGCTACTGCATATCATAATATGCAATAATAAAAATTTATTATGAAGAGTTAAAATAGTTCCCCTTATTCTGAAAAACAAAATTACAACTTCAAAATAAGGTCCCTAAAAATGCCAGTTGCAGTTTCACACAACAAAAAAAGTCGCTCAACAACACAAGCACATGGTGCCATTTGTTACTATTGTTTTCTGACTTTAGAACTGTAACCATAGGAAAATGAATTAAAAATAACACAAACGTCTGTGCTTATGGCAATGCCAGAAACCAACCAAACTTGCCCGAGTATGTTGACGCATATTAACTTTATTTCACTTGGAAGTAACTTATACCCATGAGTCCTACATTTTCAAGTCTCAATTTCTTTCCCTAAGACGGAAACCACTCAGCTATCATGAGCACAACAATATTTTGGGAATGTTTCCTTAATAAAGGCACTTCAAAGGGAAGACGAAGCCTGGTAACAGCCTTAAGTCAATACCACCCTTATATTTGTGCTTGACATTATGTGTAAAATAAAGCTCCACTAGTGCAGCCTAATACACATCTCTATTCTTGAATGCTTTTGGTCCTGATTTAGCAATAAAGGCCATTAACTAGAAAGCTAACAGAATTAAAAAATATATTCTTCCTCTCATAAATAATTTCTTGCCCTGCTCAGCTGGTTGGGCTTCAACCTACGAAACCCATACTGACCTTGAAGGTACCGGGTTGGGTTGAGGGACAGACAAGACGCAGGATGGAGCATCTGCCGGGACAGCAAGGCCGCATCTCCCTGACTGAACGTTTATTTTTTGGAGTGTTTCAGAATCTGAGATTGGTCTCCCCTAAAAGCGCCTTTGAGCCTGTAGTTAAGTGCCAAGATGCTCCATCAAACCCAGCTGTCTATAGTCTTCAATAGTCGAATCTCACCCCAAACTGCCCACGTTCTGTAAACGCTACCGCAAAGACGGTGTTTCCTTTCTGCCCGCCGTGTAAACCATGCCTGCTCTGGCCTCTCTATAGTAGCATGTGACTGTTTTCTTTTATGTTTGTACAACCAAAATGCAGATATTTACATTCCGCTCCTATTGCAGAGTTACTTCTGATCATTTCTGTCCTTTTAGCATTCACACCAAGCGCAACAATTGTAAGGATACAATTAATTTTGTCCTCACAGCCTTAAAGGCATACTGAGCATCACTGCAGGGAAAAACAAAACAAAACAAAAGCAAACACTTCTTCTGCATTAATACCCATATGTTTCAGGAGCATCTTACAAAGCTCTCGGGACTGGTTCATTTTACTAAGGTTAAACATCCAGGCGGTTGGTTATTTTTTCTCTCGATGGCTTTGGGTTCTTTTTCTTAACAGCCAGGAGGAGTCAGCACAATCTCATCTTCAATTAACATGAATTTACCACTGAATTAAAACATTTCTTTGCTTTAATAACACATAATCTTATTTACAATTCCTGATTCGTGTATGTCACTTAATACTGACACAAGGCAGGAGGACAGCTATAGGGCACTAGAAATACAGGCATGTTCCTAAACAAAACTGAAGAGATTTTCTGTCTTTAAAAAAATACAAAACACCAAAAAACCCTCAAACTATATTCAGATTTTTTTAACCTCTTGAGCACCTTGCTCTGAATGTTGTTACTCTGAACATTTGCAAGATGAAAGAGTTGGTGCTATGAGCTTTGCATAGGAGTCTGGTGCCAGCCCACAAAACATATGTCTCTGCTCAAATGCAAGAATCTGTTTTGATTTTTCTCTTCCTTCCTGGACAGGGAACAAAACAAATGAATCTTCTTCTGAGACACTAAGCTTGCTCAATCCCGAAATACATCATGATACACATAACCAAAAGAATATTTTGAATTATTTATTATCAACAGCAAATTCTGAAGAAGATAAACTGTGCGCATCACAATAATCATTCAAGGTAAATGCCCCCAAATCATTTGGGATATATAATACATTGTTTTCAGACATTTTTATTTACATCCATGGGTGCTACTGACTCTTAAAAATAACAGGTTTATTTTTAACCTAAACATTTTATAGCACAGCCATGTAAAAACATCAATACGCTTTTCTAATGTCATTAGCGGAATGGCTGGTTCCTACTGTAAATAGTTCTCTGTATCCTATTTTGGCAGTATTTGGAATAATGCAGATTTTCCGCTATTAATATCACTGACATAGCAGCAGGAAGAATTGCTCAAGCGTTGCACAAAATAATCAAAGGCAACAATTAAATGTCTTCCTTTGCCTTACATAGGTGGAAAACACACATGAGCTCCATGCAGACTTCTGGTACGTTACAAGAAACCCATTAGCTTTGAGACTGTTGTGTTCTACTCATGGAACATATGGAGGAAGGACTACCAAGAGGTGCTCCGAAGGCTCGCGAGTCCTACCAGGTCTTCGCCTCTGGGAAATATGTTTTTGTTAGTTGTAAGAGGAAATTTATAGTCCGATGGAGATTATTTTGTGCCAAAATAAATGTATGTGGAGAACGTCAGAAACATGAGTACACAAAAAAAACTCCAAAAATATCTACATGTGGTTATTCAAGGATAAATCAAAGTCTCTTCCAGATTAATAGTTTTCAACAAAAACTAACAAACCAGATCTGTCTCATCTTGTTTTTTTCAGAGAACAGCAGGTGAGGGCAAGCGAGATCACACACGAGACACCTCTGCGCCAGCACTGGCCTAAGGAGGCACCTCCTCCTGCTCTTGGCCACTACGTACCATTTTGCTCACCCCAACACAACTGAACTTTCTAACATGCATGAGGAAAGAAAAGAACTTAAACTTTTTTTTAACTAAAAATTTAAAAGCCCCACTGCTCTTACCATTGATGAAGCAGCTGAGGCCACAACATGTTTCAGGAAGGGCCTCCCTCCCTCCAGTCTGAGGGACCCGCTAAGCTACACGATAACGAAACCCCATTGCTCTTCCAAATACAAGTGTCTCTCCCCCTTGCAGGTTTCTTTATAAACACTTATTTAGCAGCTCAGCTTTCTTAAAAGCTGCACACTGTCACTGCTTCTACAGTTAGCAGAAGAAGAATTCTCCCCAAGGGTCTGTTTCCATTTAAAAGATCTATTTGTCTCTTCAACATTCGCAGTGTGCAAGGGGCCACCACCTCCCAGAGCATGGTGGGACTCCACGTCCCACCTCCGAGAGAACTGAAAACATCTCTGAGCTTATGCACGATCTCTTATCACACAGAGGCCCAGGCCTCAACTCCTCAGCCCTGCAGGGTGCCCCCTCCCACGGAACACCCACCTTATTCTCCCACACCATTCCCCAACACGCGACGGCCGGGATCATCCCAGCAACACCTCAGCTCTTCCTCCACCCTTAGCTACTTGAGACGACCTTAACAGCAGAATGTGCTCTTAAAGCTGGGGAGCCTGAAGTGAGTGCAGATGTTATGAGTCATTCAGCAGAGCACGAGGAGGCTTTTGCATCAATTTTCACCACATCTCGGCAATCTCTGAGCCTCGGGCTGCCCAATGAGGGCACACACAGGCAGTGGTGCTGGGAAGATGAAGATCATAGAATCAATACAGCTGGAAAAGACCTTCCCAACTTGGAAAACCCTCCCATCTTGGAAAAGATGGGAGGGTTTCAACTGTGAGCTTAGTTTCTTGGGGGAGAGGGGAGACAAAGCAGGACACTCTGTGCTGGGAAGAGGAGAACGCAGGAAACCCAGGAACAGCCCGACCTTGACGCTGGAGAGGCCCCCGAGGCGGTAAGGAAACAACTGGAAGGACCCTGGTGCCATATGAATAACCCAGCATTTGGGAAACATGGGAGCTGGGCAGGAGCCTGACTCAGGCCAGCGAGAGGGGGCAAGGGAGCTGAGAAGCCACATTGCTTATGCTCTGTGTTTTAGATAGTATAAAATACATTGAATATAAAAGTAAATAGCATAAGAATTGCCCCTCAGACCAATGGTCCCACATGCCGCTTCCAGCTCTGGTCAACAGCCCATGTTCAGAAGAGCAAGAACGCTGTTAAATAAGTGTTGAATGGCAGGCTCTGCACAAACAGATCTTTACGCAAAATTTGTCTGTAAAGCAGTGACATATAGCAACACATTTGCTCCAGAAAAAAAAAAAGGAGGTGGCCTTTTTGAGCTAAACTGTCATGCTTTTTCCAGAAATAGACAGAAGGGAAGGAGAGAGGTTGAAAATGGAAATCACAGGTAAGGAAAAACAGGGAAGCAAATCCTATTAAGAAGGAATTATTATGGACTAGAATTTTAATATGGACTAAATATCTTTCAATTCAAAAGTATGTGGGCTCAAGTGTGTGCCTCACATGCAGTAGTGCACATGGCTCATCTGCGGTCTTCTGACACACTAAAATACACGTATCCCAAAAGTTGTAAGAATCAGGACTGGGATCTTTCAAGCCACTTTTGTACAGCACCGTGGTTTTCACAATACTCATCCAGTTCCATCGAACTCTTCCTTTAAAGAGTGCAGTAAAACTATAGATTAGCCTTCAGTGTGATAGATCACTGTAGTGGACTTATATTAAGGCTGATAAACATTGAGTAACCCATGACCTAATGAGGACGGGATTGAGAGCTTACAAAGACTGAGACTGGCTCACATTGCTGGGGGTTAGAAGCATCTGCAGAGCCGTAGAAATGAACGTCAACTGTGATGGGGAAACAAGTTCATAAAAAATAACATAAAGCTAAAGACATAAATTTCAGATGTTAAAATGAAAATATCAGCAAATGCTGAAGCTGCATGTAATGTCCATCACGGAGAGCAACACGCGTTGCAGTAAGACCAAGATTGACCAGGAGAGCAGCTGATCCCCGCTGCTCGCACCGCTTCTCCTGCCCAACTGAGGGCATGGGGTTGCTTGGACTGAAGTTAATTCGGTGACCAGACACTTCCAAAAAAACGGAGCTGGGAGCCCAAACCCTCCCCGACAGCTCTGCGGCTGCCGCTGCCCTGGTGCAGAGCCACAAAAAACGAGCAGGGTTTACTACAAACATCCTTTATTTAAAAGGGAATATTTTGCACCTGGATTCCCATTCAGCCCAACATCTAACACATGCCCAAATATATTCTTCAACAGAATTTATTTTTATAAGTCATGTGAAGAAGGTATTTTAGTAACAGAAATCTGAGGCAGAGCAATTTAGTGACCTCCCCAAATTCTCCATATGTCAGTGGTATAGATGGAAATAAAATCCGAAATTTCTGTCAACTTTAATCTTGTCACTCCGGCACTACAATCCCTGCTATAGTTCAAATCCTTTCGATAATCTGAGGCTGCAGAAGTCAAGAAAAATGAATGAAAAGGATTAGGGATATTAGCTGCTTTTTTATTTTGGGATTCAAGTAAGAAAATGGAAATATTATTTTGTAACTATGCAAGTATTACTGTGCTTTATAACATAATGTTCTTCTTCTGTTTAGATGGTTCCAAAAATATTCACCTCCAATTTGTGGCAGCTGATATCCCCCTAACAGCATTTTCTAGCTCCAGGGCAGTCGATGTCTATAGCAAATCTGTAGAGAACTGATGTCATAGTAATAATTTTCTAAACATAGAACTAAAGAGTGAAGGAGCAGCATTACAGAGCTCAGAGGTATCAAGCCTTAGCTTCTGAATGGGTATCTCATTTCAGTCCTTGCATATATATAATAGCTGCAAAGCTACTGCAAGTTGGACTAAAGTTCTATTTTTGCTTCATTTCAAGAAAACTAAGTACTGACATCTACCATTACAAATAATTAGCTTGAGCTTTCAAAGACTGAGTACCAGAAATCACACGACTGAGTGAAAAACTGAAAAGAGGCCACTACACGGCAGATAAAACACTGCCATCTCTTTAGACACTTTTCTTTTAAAAAGGAAAGAAATAGTGCAATGTTGAGTCTCAGCTGTTGGAAGAAACAATCCTCCTTCAAATTTGAATTAGAAACACTTAGGAAAAGCACAAAAATGCTATAAATGCAAGAATGTATGTATCAGTGGTGATTTCACAGCAAAAGAAAAATAAATGTATCTTCAGATACGCCTCTTATTCTGTTTTCTGTCTTTTTAAAACAGAAAAGGCAATCAAATGCAAGAGAAAACTGGTATTAATTGGCTGATCACGCACAGGTTTCCCTTCAACAGCATGTTTGCATTCACTTAGCTAACGCATAGTTGTTCAGGGCAAAATATCAAGTTTTATAGCACATCTCAGATCCCAACAGGGAGAACGCAATCATTTTGTAGAAGAACAGGAGCCAAAGGACATAGGGACATCACCAGAGCCTCCACTACCTGCTTAGACGAGCCATACCTGAAGATCTTTATGTTTATAGAGATTAAATCTTTACGTTTATAGAGAAAAGATTCAACGGCCTGTTGACTTTACTACCTGGCAGGAGAAACAAAACAAAACTTGCTCTTCACTTGCACTAGTCTGCAACCTCCTGGCTATTCTAACTTAGAATAGTTTCTGTTAATTTTTCTACACATTGAAATCAGTCCTGATGAAACGGAAAAGTTCTCATCTTTGGTACCCATATACAGCACCAGCTTCCAGACTTAGCAACACTAAACTAGTTGGCTTGATTCCAGTAAATAAATTGATAGAGGAGGTATTTCCATGGATTTGGGGATATTTTATTTATTTGCTTATGTACAGAGATGGGAAGCAGAAGGAAGGAGTGGGAAACCTGGTGCCATGACATCTGGGAATCCCAATTAGCAGGATATCAAGGTCTTGTCTGCATTTCTACCTTCAACCTTCAGCTGCTGCTAACTGTATTTAATTCACTAAAACAAGACATTTTTGGTCTGAATCTTAACATCTGTAGTTTTACAAAGGATTTCTCTTTCAGTGGAGTTTCCAGAAAAAAAAGTGGTCCAAAATCCCACAAGCTTTAATGGAGGCATTTTTCCTTATATTGGCAGTGCATGGTCACCCTCAAAATGAAGCCCAGGAACCCTGTCCACATAAAATCTAAATGTGTTTTGTTCTATCTATATAAACAGAGCCATTATCTCTTCTCTGTGGCTTTGCATCTTCTCCTACATTCTTCCATATTCCTGCTTCTGTACCCGCTTTCCCTTCGCCCCGTTGCTCAGAAATGGGCCTGGGCAGGAGGGCCCCCAGCTCCTGAAGCCACCAGGGCTCCTGGCTGCTCCGGGGCTACAGAGCGAGCAGCACCTGCGTATGGGCCCGAGGAAACAGCGAAAGGTGAGAGGCAGGAGATGAGAGTGGGGACGTGACAGAAATACCCAAATGCTGCTTTGAAAGGAAAGAAAAAAAAAAAAAAAAAAAAATCACCCTACAGCACAGGCATGATAATTCTAAGGAGAAAGAAGAGCTCTCAAAAGCAAGAATCGAACAGAAAATGGCAGGAAAAAAAGACAATTCCATAACTGTTCAGGTTAAGCAGTATAAGCTTTGCTTTGAGTTTTAATTTCGCTAGAAAAAGCTGGCAGGGTGATCTTGTCATCTTTTTGAAAGAAATGGTACTGACACTACTGATACCATCCACTGAACGGTTGAGCTCCAAGCATGACTCATAGTTACTAACATTTTTTATCCTCTGTTAAAACAAGACCATTTTGCAGAACTCCATAACTGCAGTCCTTGTAAAACAAGACCCTATACAACTACCACTCTCAGACTGATTGCTGTCAGCAACAGCGACCATCATCTTCCAAAACTCCCTTGCTTCTCTTTGCATCCAGACCCACTCAAGCCATTTTACAGCTGATTATTTAGGTTTTGTCAACACAAAAGGCACAAGTAAGAACTTTGCTCCCCTAGACTAATGGCATAAACAGTACTTTGCAAGAGGCTTGCATTGCTGACAGAAAGGAATTTATATTCCTTCTCAACCACATACCCACTGTGTGCAGATCAGTCCTGTGGAACCTGCAGATCACTAAGGAACATTCAAACACTTCCAAAATGCAATAATGCAAATTTTTTTTTAAATAAACAATTTATCTGAACTTAGGCCTTCATTCCCTCCCTAGTTAAATAACAAAATAAAACCCTATTTCATTCACGCTCACAAGAATGTCTCCTTGACAAGCAGATTTTTAGATACATGAGAAATAAGAAGAGAGACTGTGATGGTACTTTTTCTTTTTTGGATGGACTTTTTGTTTCTTTACCTCATTTCCCCTCCAATGTGTTTGGCTGCCAGACTAAAAACACTGTTTCTGTGTATCAAATCTATTGTGCCATTTAATCAGCTTAGTTCAATGGTAATTTTACACTCTGGTAAGAAAGGGGATTGAAGTTTCAGGCAAGGACTGTTCCTTGCCAGAAGGCTCTCAAATTCGGTAGCCACCCTTGCCAAGTCCAGCGACACCAAATCTCCAGCCTACCTGTTCCATGGTCCCTTAGGAGGCCAACCTGACTCAAAATATCAAGTATCTGATATTAAAAAAAAAGAAAAAAAAAAAAAAAAAAAAAGCATTCAAGTGAACAATTTGGTACTCTTTATTCTTTCACAGAAAGATCATCTAATATTAAAGACTTCAGCTCTGTACTGGTAACTTCTTTGGACTTCCCAGATCCGAAAATGCACCTAATACAATTTTTAAGAAATCTGGCTTTAGGCTGCTATTCCTTTAGATATTTCTGCCTTTATCAGATCATTCTTTTTAGCACTGCTTTTTCCATCTTCCTGTTGTAAAGAAAATCTTTCTCAGCAATCTGCCTTATCCCTTGAAGCTTTGCTGAGCGCCTCTCTGTGCCAGGGCATCAGCATCCCACCACGGCACTTAGGCATGCGAGGCAATTCCAGGAGACGAGGAGGGGAGCAATATTCCCACCCGGCTGAAATGCGATTTGGAAGGTTTTGTTACGAGAATGACCTTGTTAATTCTTTTTTAAGGACCTCTCCTAGGAGAAGCAGAGCAGCCGCATCCCTGTTCCACAGTCATCAGGAGGAGCTACGGTGACCGCACCGCTCGGCTCCTCCAGGATCCAGACACCTCAGGTGTTCAGTTTGCCTCTCCACTACCTGTCAGAAACAACATTTGCAGCAAAAGCTGCTTGCAGGAGTTGGTGATTGGGGACTGGCTATTCTCCGAGGAAAGGAGAGCCTGAATGTCTGTATTGCAGTAAAAGCCTCTTGGGAAGGCACAGAGGCATTGGAGCCTGGGGAATAGTTGTGCTTTAAGGCTTAAGGAGAGATTTAACTATTTTTGTTATGTATCACATTACATCTCTTCTTTAAATACGCACGTGGTTGGCAGCCAGGCCAGTCTCCAGTTTCAGGGAGGCTGCACTTCATTACCGAGCTGGAGGTGACAACGAGCCAGGTTATTATTTCTCGAAAGGCTCAGCGGGAACCAGCGCAGCGGGACGAGGCCTGCGCTTGGGCTACCCGGTGTGGGGAGAAGGGCATCCCGAGAGATCCAGTGATTTCAAAACAGGTTACATAGAGCTTTCACTTTCAGTTAGGGCTCCTTTAGAAGTTCCAGTAAAAGTATCACTTATTTTAACAGATTTCTTAACTGTAGTTCCTAACAGTTATTTGTGAAGACTGGAAAGATATAAGGGGAACAAGAATAACCAGTAGACCACAAATACATACTATAACCTTGTCTTTTCTCAGAGTGACACTGATCTCAAACAAAACAGCACATATAGCCGGTAAGATTGTCACCCAGGCCCTCCTGATGGCAAATATGGTGTCAGTATTTCTGCAAGTGCAAAGGAAACCAAACAATTCGTGCAAGAGATCAGAATTTTTTCCTATCTTCCTTCTTAATTTTTCTACCCACTTCAGCCCAAATAGATTTTACTCTCGTTTATTCCACCTTGTCCAAAGCAAAATCAGGAGTTGTATGGATCGTTCTGCTCCTACAAACTGCCACCAGAGCCAGTGGGATGTGACCCACTCAGCAGTGACACAGACTCGGTGACATGACTGGAAGGGGAGCCCTCCAAGGGCCCGAGGATGGAGTCAGTGACTCAGGTGCTGCAGAGCTTGGGCATCGTGACAGCAGCTCCCAAGGAAGCAAGATCCCCAAGAGTTTAGCACATTCTTTGCATACCCATATAAGACTCTTTTGCATTGCTTGGTTAAAGTGAAGGAAAGGGGGAAGAGAAGAAAAAAATAAAACACACAAACAAAAAAATCAAAAAGAAGGTGAAAAAAGAGCCTTTGTCTTATAGCATTTTTTTTCCTCCGCTTTCTTTGGAAGAGTCTTCTGAATAAACCACTACTACTACAGAATGTTCTTTCATGACATTTAACCTTAATCTTCTCTTTCCTCATTTCACAGCTTTAACTCCAGCTATAGCCCCTACAACAGCCCTGAATATTTCCTTTTTATCTTCAGTTGTTTACAATTTCAGATATATGGAGGCCGCTACGTCCTGCCTCCTCTGCTTTCTTAGCCTATCTACACTATCTCCCCATGGGACTAGACAAAGGCTCATTCCGATGTCTTCAATAAATGAAGCATATCACTAGGCCAGAAGAAGTGATATTAAATATCTGTCTGGACCTCTAGAAGCAGACATGGCTGTAAGTCCCGTAACCAGCTACATCCTCCTCTGCAGGTTGCACAAAGGTCCCAGAATTTGGCGTTTGCTTCCAGGTCTCTCACGTCAGGACCTATGAGACTCCAGGCAGTAACTCCTTCACACACAATCACCTCAGCCATTTGAAACAGTATTTTCACTCATAGCAATCAAAACAATGTATTTGACCAGAAAAAAATCAGTATAAACGCCACTTTATGATACACCATGACCAAATTTCTCCCATCCTCCTCAGGCAGCACCCCCAGTGACCCCCATCTCTCCTCCTCTCGCACTGGGGACCTGCTGCCACCCTTGAATATTTTGGGTTAAAGAAGCTGATGCGATGGCTGAAGCAAGTGCTAAAAAAAGGAACAAACTGCACCACAAACTGACCCTTTAAACTAAGTTTCTGTCTTTTTTCTCCCCACTCCGTTCTATTTACAACTTGGATGAATTTCCAGATGCAATTCACTGCAGAAACATGTGTGATGGCAAAAGGGAGGGCAAGACCCTGGGACGGAAATGTCACACTGCCACCTCGGTCCTCTCCGCACCCTCTCTTAGGCAGGGCAACACTTCATAACTCGCCCTCCCTGCATGTCAACCATCTCCCTCCATCTCCTGAAGACCATTAAACCCACAAGTTTCTTTCCTCCTGATCTTACAGAGAGCAAAGCGGCCCCATTCACCGTTGGGACGAAGACACACGAAGTCCACACGCGGGGTGGGCAGGCCACGTCTAAGGCAACTCCCCAAACCCAACCGGCGGCTGCGGCACCACGCGGCCTCGCTCGCCCCGGCCCACCTCAGCACACACTGCTCGGCCGGCAAAGGTCTAAATCTGCTTTTGCTCATCCTATAACCCCTTGCTTCCTCTCCTTTGTCAAGGCCTGATACTCTGAATTCTGGGTGCTCTAAGAACCACAGAGATACTGCAAACCAATCTCAATCTCCTCCCTGCCTTTTTTTTTTAGCATAAAGAAATATTTTTTACAGTAAATTGTGTCCTTTGCTGAGGCTACAGTGCCAGCTTACAGCCAAGGGACACCAGTGCTTTGGGAAAGGACAGTCTGCTTGTCAGGACTGCCTTTCTGCTGGCATCAAAGTAATTTAATGCAAAGAGTTAATAAAATCAGTACTAAGACTATCCTTAAGAAAATCCTTGTTCACTGTATCCCGACAGCTCCCCTTGCAGCACTACCAGCAGTCATTTCTAAAGATCCTTAGTGAGATGGGTAATTCCTGCAGTCCTCCTAGACCCTAAGGTTTCGAGAGAACTACATCAAGATGCTTCACTGAAATACTTCCCCATTCCCCGCTGAGCGGGAACTCCCCGTGGCAAACGGCACAGCCTGCAATAGCTCCCAGACACATAAATCTCCTTCCCCTCCCTGGGCGCTCTCATCTGCCTCCTCCTCCAGCGGCAGCGTGCAGGAACCCACCCCTCGCGCACGCTGCTAGAGTCATCTATTTCCTTCCACCAAAAAACAGAGGCTAGGAGGGCTGCAAAAGAATAAAGAAACGTGATGAACAGTGGCGGCAGCAGCGTAACTACAGAGCACCCTCCATCTGCGGCCAGGGAGCCGCAGGGCCGGCCGGTACCCGCAGCGCAGAGCTCTGGCTTTGGAGGCACCGATCTGGTGCGCCCGCCTGCCTGCCTGCACATCCTGGAGCCAAATTTTGCTCCACTTGTTTATCCCAGTTTCCCAGGCACAGCGCTGAAAGCAAACGTTGCTCCGAAGAATAAAACTTTCATTGGCAAGTCCAATACCGCTTAGTTAATGTGCTGTGTGCTGGCTGACAGAAATTTTGCAATGCTCAGATGATTTGATAGATGATGATAAGCAAGTCTTGACCACAGTTGTACACAAAGTGTCGGAAAATCCTTTAACTTCACAACACGTTGATGCTTGAGAAACAGTAAAAAATACTTTAAATGCCCCGAAATTTAGCTCAGGAAGTACAGGCAGAGCCCTCCGCTTCCTGACGAAACAGAACAAATTTTGAGACAATAAACCCAAAGATTTTATAGCCCTCTGAAGGTCCTGCTCCATCCATGATTTACTGCCATAGTTCAGCACCAACATTTGCATGAGGCTGAATAAATCCCAGAGAAACAACATGATTTAGAATAATGAAATACAAATTTTAAATTAGGATATTTCACTTCTCTATTATATGCATAGAATGTTACAATATGGAACACAGGTAGTAATGTTCACTCATCAATATAATTCTTCCCACTCCAGCTAATGCTTCTTCAGCCAAAACAAGTTTCATTCATCTCAAGATGGAAAAACTCCAACCTCACCTGGAACATTTCCACATTTAGGTTAAAGCCTAGGACGACACTCAAATTTTAGCTCTTTCAGGTATTATTTGCAGGTTGAAAATGACATTACTGATTACTATTTCCAGGGCCCCTCTTTTAGAGATGCCCCCAAATTACATTAATAAGTCACAGACTGCTGCATTTGGGAAAAGAACTCCCATTTTCATTACTTTAAAAATAATTTAAATAGTAAATACTAATGGAAACTTTGCCAACACTAATTTTGGCACATAAGTTGCTATGAGTTGTTAAAAATATGAAAACAGGTAAGTTATAAGTGTGTTTGGCTTTTTAAATAAGAGCCAGACTAACCGACAGAAGTAAAAAAAAAAAAAAGCGTTGTCTAGATTTATCAGTGTTATCTGCTATATCAAAGAAGTAAAAAATGTAACTAATGTATTGAAAAAGTTAGAAAGTGAACACCTTCAACGTCAAGATTTTGAACACAGACTGTAGTACATTGGGTAAATCAGAAAAAAAATAAGCAACAGAAAGACCATAATAATGATTATCAGGTAGTGACACTGCATTGAGACAATAGAAAAATAAATGACTTATAAGTCTATATACATAATAACTATGTATCATACTGCAATTCCAGCCTCAATTCCAGCTTCTGCTGCTTCCCAGTCACACACAGAGATAAGTCCCAGGAAACCGGCATGAGGAACAGACTATGACTTTCATAGTATTTAGATAAATGATAACTTCAGCGAGGCCAAGAAGCCGGCAGGCTTCACAACAGCACGTGCCAGGGGCGGCTGCTTGGCCTGAACCTCGCTCCCCAACGCGCCCCTGGGCCTCCTCCTTTCCTATATAATAGGTATAGGAAAGCATCTTATTTCTAAAGCTAAATATGAGGATTCAAAAAGCCAAAAATGTTTTGGTGATATAAGACAACTTTATTTTGGTCAAGGAATTCCGTGAGTTCAGGAGTTTGAACTTTCAAATACTGACAAATATGTGAATTTTAATAGTAACTGTTTAGGCTTTTTTCCATTAAGCACCTGAGAAGCTGCTCAGGTGAATGGAAAGCTGGCTTAGGCCAAAGTCCCCAAGGTCACATTTTTATACACAACAACTTTTAAATGCTTTCCTGAACACCACAAAAGGGAGTCAAAGGCTTTTTTGGGCATGAATGGAGCTATCTGACCATTTTAGGTACCTCAAATTGCCCTGATACTTTTTGCAATGCCACTTAGCAAATGCCATCACATGTGAAATTTTTAAGCGTCTAATTATTAAAAATGTGAAAGAAACACTGATACCTTTTTATAAGAACAGAAAGAAGGTTTGCACAGATGCACTGTATACTGGATATTTTGATATTCATCCACAATTGAAGTCAGTCAAGTCTGGGAAACAGAATGGCCTACAAATAAAAGCAAGGAGATGCAAATTGGATTTTATGAAGAAAGGAATTCAGCACTCACATTTTTGACCTACAAGTATCACACCGTTAACAGTATGGGTCAAAAACAAACCTGGTGGTCAAGCTAAGTCACCTAGACACCCTCACGCTTCCATCTGTTCGTAGCCAGCCTGAGTTTTTGTGGGGGTCCATCCCCTTGCTTGGCTGCTTGGTGGCCGCGCTGCTCCCCATGCACCAAGGGGTCCCACTCGAGGAGACCCCCTCCAGCCCAGGGAAAAGAGCTGCCTGCAGTCCGCGCAAACACTGAGTTTTTAAGGATACATATGCCTTGTAATCCAAGAAGGAAATTGCGGGAGCTGAATGTTGTTAAACCAGAAGGAAATAGAGCTTTTTTTTTTTTTTTTTTTTAAAAAAAAGAGATGATTTATAACTACTGATCAGGAACTACGGAAAAAAAAAAAAAAAAAAAAAAAAAAAAAAAAAAAAAAAAAAAAAAAAGGATATGGTTTTGTACAAAAGGCATCCTTTGGGCAACTCAACTAGCTCCACCGTAAGCAGAAAGATAAATCATAGAATGCACAGAATGCATGGAAATGCAGCATCTGCAGAGTTAAATCCCCTCCTTCCCAAGTATTCCCCCCAAATTGTAATATCCTAAGCTCACAGGAACAGTAAACACAAGGTGCGAGCGCTGCGCTCAGGAAATGAGTTTGGGAACTGGACAGATCCCAGCTTGGAATCCCTACCGTGCTGCAGTTCCTCCTGGTCTCTGCACATCTCAGCAATCCCACATCCCAGTGGGATCCAGCTCCACTTGCTGCCCAGCTGGACAACTCCCAGAGCCACAAGTGCCTGAATCCTGCTTTCAAGTCTGCAAACCACTACTGAAAAGGGTTTTTTTCTTTTTTTTTTTTTTTTTCTTCCCTTGTTTCAATAATTTTGTTGTTTTCCAAAATTTTGGCTCTAAAAAACTAACGTTCTGTATAGGGGCTTCCGACAGACAAAGTGGTAGGCGAGAACTATGTCTCATTAAATCCATTGTTAAAAATTTATTTAAATGGACATCTGCCTCTACTCTGAAATGCCAAGATGTCCAGGCAGGCCCATCACTTTTAGGGCTTGACCACGTTTTTGCCAACGCCGACCTAGACAGTCTACAGTGGAAGCTACATCCTGCCTTTAATCCTCCACTTCTAATCATGTGCTAGACGAGACGCACACAAAACACCCCACGCAAGGGTGGCACGGAGCTAACGCAACGCTGGCTCCCGCCTGTTCTGAGCGCAGCTGCTGTGGAGCCTCCGGAGGGGCAGCACCGGGACGGCTCCAGCAGGAAGGTGGCAGGGAGCCTTTGGCACCTGCCTGTGACGGTGGCACCTAATCCCAGCGGCACCTCATTCCCAGGGACAGCACGGGCAAGGAAGGCGGGTTGGTTGCAGGCACCAGGTGTGCCCGGACAGCAGGGAGGGAGCGTTTGCCTTCCCGCGGTTCTCTATCCAGCAGGCCCTGTCTAAGAGCAAAATTACTGCTCCTCTTAATGCACGTGGGGAAACAACTTCCGCACATGGAGATGGGGGCAGTTTCTCCTTTGCAAAACTACCCAGCATGTCCCCCCCGCGACCGGTCGCTGCTCTCCTCAGGGCAATGCACGGCAGGTGCCGGAGGGCCTTGCCTGTCTTTAAGCTGAAAAAGTAAGTTGGAACTTTTCTAGTTACGTAATCAAAGGGGAATTTTTATCGGGACATTTTAGGAATTAGCAACGATGGAATTTCGCAACATGCACAGAATAGGACAGAAAATGATAACCCAAGTTCACAAGTGAGAAGCTTCCGTGAGTATTTGGTGCAGTGTTTCTTCGATTCCACTCAACTTTTCCCTCCTTATAGATGGGAAAGTTAAAGATACCATGAAAAGGCCACTTAAATGCAGAACAAAGCAACGCAACTTTACGTCAGAGTCACAGGAGTGCCAAGAATGCCCTGAGCCTACAAATCTCCTGTTTATTACTCGTATGTTCTCCTATTTTCTTCCATAGTGTGCATGCAACATAGCAAACTTCAAAAAGTACATTTTGATATTACCTCTGTGTCATCATCCCCTCTTCTGACAAAACTCCATTAAAAACTTGCGAATTGCTCAATCCGTTTAATAAATGAAAAAAAGCACGTGGGATTTTTTGGGACAATTTAGTTTGACCAACCTGTATTAATGAGACTGCTGATTTCAGATAATGTGGTTGATGTCAAATTTTCATCTTTTAACCAAGTTGTTATTCTTAACGTGCAAAACACTTTCCCTATCCAATACCTTGTTCCTCTTCCATGCATACAACTTCAATTCCTTTGGTCACATAGCATTTTAACTCCAAAGCTAAAATATGTTTTTAAACTGGTATCTCTACAAACATTAAAATTGTTATACATATATATATATATATAAATATTTACACATACTTTGAAAGAGGTTAACAAAGGATGTTTGTACAGCTACTGGGCATGGGTAGTAAATCCTGCTCTTCACACAGTAAACTAGGTATGACTAAGAGCAAGAGGACACACTTCTCATACTAGCTTCTAAAAGCTGATTTTATTAGACAATAATACAGGAAAGAAACATCGTAATCCAGTATGTACAGACCAGACCAGAAGCAGAAACCTAATCCCACTCCAGGCCCTGAGCAGAGCACGTTTTCTAATCTCAGTTTCCTCTTGTCAAACAAATATCTCATTTGATTTGTAAGTAACTATGAGGATGC
>VZSV01000167.1:1113359-1133849 GCA_013398735.1 Nothocercus julius | reverse complement strand
AACAAACAAAACAGAGATAAAATGGAATAAGGGCCCTAAAATATCATAACATAGAATTACTACAGCAAAGGAGAACAACTTAAGCGTATCAGGACAGAACTTCACCAAAATCCTTCAACCAGACTACAAGACCTCACCAGCGATTGAGGACGTGTTTAATGATGAAGCACGAGCTGCTTGTCCACCACAGCAAACCCCTGGGATGCCCACACCTTTCTTTATCTCTTTGTTTTTTTTTTTCCGGTAACAAAGGGAAACCTGCTGCCGGTGACAAAAACACGTGGAAGTTGAACTGCTCATTGCAGCCAAACAGGAGCTGCGAGCAGGAAATTTGGGATTAGGAGCGAGGTCTTCAGGTCTCGCCAGCAGCTCACCTGTCTGAAAAGCTCTAGCATCAATCATAAGACCTAGTAAAATATCTGCATTAGTCTCTGCATTAGTCTAGTACTGCGTGGAGCTGCTGAGCAAGGGAAGCTGCTGCTCAAAGCTTTTCCAAACACATGGAATTGAGATGATTGCCTTAATTTCCAAGTTGCCTACAGTATTCCAAAGAAGAACAAAACCCACCACAGTGTTACATTTTTTTTCTTCTGCTGTTGCTTTTCTATTTAGCAGGGTTGGAGGCAGAAGGAGCAAGTCTGTGTTCTTGGAAACATTACACTGCACCGGCTCACAATTTAAAGGTTATTTCTGCAACCAAGAGAGCTCAAAATTGCTCTTTTGGAGCTAATACGTCCTTCTTCCTGCCCAGCAAGTGCTCAGCAGAAGTTCCTGGTTGGAAAACTGGGAAGAAGTAAGTGTTTTTTCAGAGCTTCTGCTCACAGGGCTGCTTGCCTGCCCCTGCCTCCCCTCCTCCATCTTCTTCCTCTTCTACATGAAGCTCTTGCATCCCAATATAACTGGGCCAAAAAGGTTTTTAACATCAGCACAGTTTGGTCTGAGTTTTGTCATATGAAGGCTCATCTATAAAACCTTAAATTAAACACATGATTCTCCTAAAAATAAATAGTCTCATTCAAATATTCTCTGAAGTTATTTCTCTACTGGTACATCTAGATATTTTATGAAAACTTGCAATCAATTTATTCCATGTGACACAGGTAAACAAAGTAATGGATAATTTAATTGCCTTTGTCTCTAGCTCAGAATTGCCTTTTAGTGATATTTATCTGAAATTATGATCTATAAAGAAAATAAACTATAATCGGACTTACAAAATTGACCGTATTTAAAGGTAGACAACTGTCACAAATAGTCATCTGAATTTTACTCGTCCAGGAAGAAGCTGCAAAAAAATCTGCAAAGAAGGCTGGTTTTGCTGTCTCATGTTTCCTGCAGTATTTTACTCGCATTCATTTTTCTATATTTATTTATTTATTTATTGCATTTGTATAAATCACTCTTCTAGTTTCTTGCAAAGCATAGCAGAGACCCTCTTTTGGCATCTTTTTTTTCCTGTGGAAATGTAAAATAATGGAATCTTCATAATATGTGTTCCACTGAGAAACAAATAAAGCAAGTTAAAATGATCCATGCTAATCATTATTACATAATGCATCCTGCCTTCTCAATACTAGCACAAATCTTGAAAAAAATACCAAACCCAAGTATTTGTATACAAAACTAAAAATAACGTGACATGTATTTTCTAAAGCAAAGTTTGAATCATGGTATATTGAAAAATTACGGCAATGCATACTCTGCATTCCTGAGACACCCACAGATTTTCAAAATTCCTACCTATTTAAAACATATCTTATGGTTGCACCAAATTACTAAAAGAAATCAGCATAAAACGGGTATAAAGCTCCTTCTTTGTTTAGAAATTTCCTCTGCAAATAGGCCGTAGCACAGAAAAGTTATCTTTTCTTTTTTTTCCACTGAAGATATGGTACCTATAAAATAATAATCCTGTTTGCCTATTTTGAGATTTATACCAAAAAGAAAAATATCAACAAAAAAAACCCACACATTTGAATCTGGAAGTGAAAGTTTATTTTCTTTAAGAAGAAACGTGCAGGGTGGAGGCTGGGAAAGGAAGCAGGCAACGAGGCAGCTGACTGCACTTTGCTAGTGTGGGTATGAATGGACTTCAGAAACGTGTCTTAGACCTTTTTTGACCAGAAACTGGGGCTTTTTAGGGCATAATTCTCATAGCCTGGAATTACTTTGGATTATCTATCTACGTGGAGAGGAGAAACACAACCTTGGGCTTGAGACTGGCACTTAGGGGCTTCAGAAAAGTCCATGCAAGGATTTGATGATCTCGACCAGCTGAAATGGAGCAGCTCAGTCCTTCAGACAAACTTACCTCTAGTTAAGAAAACAACATAATTGAAACCTAATTAAATCTTTTACAAACATGTGTGTTTGCTCTACATGTTAAAAACAGGAAGAATCGCAGCAATAAATTCTTACTGTTATCAGGCAAAGCAGCCACCAGCATTTCCCCAGTTTAACATTCGGGATTCACAATCACTTGTCTTTGGTGTTGGGGAGGGTGAACAGGGAGGATCCCTGGGTAAAAGGGATTAAATTCAAGGTATGCCCACAGCGCAAACAGGAGGGTGTAACTGCAGACAGACGGACAGACATGAGCCAGTTCGCATCGCGCTCGGCTATGAACGGCGAGGGGAACGGCGGCGGCGGGGAGCAGCTGCAGCGTGTTGCAGCCTGCTCTCGGGCAAGTTTGCTGCTTGCGTACCCAGCGCGTCGGAGCGTGGCTGAAGACGCTGCGGTCGCAGCGCCCGGGTCTGTGACGTGACACCCATTGCTGCCGTTTCTGCCACACGCAGCTGGTCCTCGGAGCAGGGAGGCCCTGCAGAGCGGCGCGACCGTCAGGGCGGGCAGCAAGGCTGGCGGCGAGGCTCCACGCCTGCCTGCTGCTGCAAAGCCACGCGAGCACTTGCCTCCAAACGGGAGATCTGCCTCCAAATGCTCGTGCCGGGGCCCTTCTCTTCACGTCTCCTTTTGAGGCGTGACTCAGCTCTCCTCTGAGCTGAGCAAGAGCGCGAAGGAAAACAGCTAAGGAAGCTAAGGAAGACAGCTAAGGCAGAGGGACGAAACTCTGCTCTCCCTCTCAAATTTGGTACCTTTATGCAGGGAATATTAACAAGCCTAAAAGCTAAAGCCAAAAAGTTGTCATCCACGAGCTGTCTCTTGTAGCACGCTCATCGGGAGCTTGTGACCAGATGAACTTAAGCAGTGGTCCCTAAAGGGTAGCTGGCACCGCTGGCAATGATCGTATTTACACATATGGATTTAAAATCTACACATTTTAAAAACTGGGCTCTGGAAAAGTGAGCAATTCAGAGGAATTTTCATAGCATGTTTAGTAAAGATGAAAAGGTGAATGGATAAAGATTATTTCATTATTTTCAACTTTTTATACAGAAGCAAGACAAACAATCTACCAAAGAGTGACATCCCTCAAACCTTACTCTGTATCGACATCAGAGAAGCGCTCTCAGACAGGCATCATCTCCAGGTCAGCTGTATTTATACAAAGTCCCCACACGAAAGCTCTTCAGCCAACAGTAGATGCTTCTGGCTTAATATAAGCTCAGAGCAAGATGCAGAGTAACCATTTTTTATTTTATTTTTAATCAGAAGTATGGATATGGATAAGGATCAGACATGCTGGATAATGAAAAGCAACTGCCGTGCCTCCAGAAAGTTTCTGGCACACAAACCTCACTTCTCAGGGTTTACAAACACCTCCTCCAAATGCATGTTATGTCTCTTCCTTTCCCAAATTGCTGGCTCTCAATGACGGATGCTGTACAACACCAAGCACACTACTGGTAACTGAAAGCCTTGTTCGTCCAGGGCCTAAACTTACGCGACAGGCGGCTGCATTAGCTCCAGACCGAGGTGTCCGTGACAGGGATTACTTGCCAGCCACAGCAACACCACGGTGTCCCATTTGCTTTCCAGGGAAGCAGGGGCCACAATGTTTTATTAAGCAAGGTTAGTGCCGCGATGCAGGTTCCAATCCTCCTAAGCTGGCCTGAGTAAAGGCAGGAGCTCCAGCTTCCCGCCCGCGGAGCCGCACGCATCCCAAGCAGCTACTTCCTCTCCAGCAACAACAGTGAAACACAGAGCGAGCAGGTGAACCTCAGACACAGCGTTTCTTGCCGAGCCCCTTCAAGAGAACACCACAAACGCTTCTCCAGCGAGCGCAGGAGGGTTTTTACGCTGCTCCCCGCGGCCCTCCAGGCTCAGGTCTGATGCGGGCTGCTCTCCTGCCTCCCTGCTAGGCCGGGCGAAGTGATCAGCTTGCTGCCACCAGCAATAGCTTCGAAAACAGGCACCATTTTGTAAGGGCACTCTGATTTAAGAAAGCGTGGTTTAAGAAACTTTCTTTTGCAGAAAAAGGGCTCATTTTAGGAAACCAACATTTCAAATTGAGACAAACTACTTTGGTGCCAGCGAAACTTCCTTCACCATACAGAAAAAGGCAGAGATGAGGAAGGTGTGTCTGGAAATATCCACACATAAAACACAAGACTTACTATCACCATCTCCTGTACGGTTAAGGCAATAAAGACACAGTCAGTGAACCCCGTGAGACGCCTGTGTGACCCTGCAAAGGCACTTGCTGCGCCAGGACAACGTGTTCAGCAGGTGCCCCGTGCAGGTGTCTCCAGGGCCTCATTCCAGGCCCGTGGATGGCAGCTTGGGGCTCCTTCCCCCAGCAGCTCCTGGAGGAGCTGGCAGGACGCAGAGCTGCCCCGAGTCGCCTGTCACTCCGTGATGGGGCCACGTTCAGCACGTGAGGGCTCCAGCCAGAACGTGCCGCTGAATGGGGCTCTGGAGGAGGAGAGCTCCCAAAAAGGGTAAATTAGCAATAAGCACAGATGCAAACGTGCTACTTGCCAAAAGCAGAGTACCAGGAAATACTCCCCAACACCAGTTAGGCACAATCCAACCACATCTCTCTTCCTTCTTCCCAGAATACAACTCCAAAAGTTCAACACCTTTTAGAAACAGATACTCTTTTTTTTTTTTTAGAGGACAAGGCATTATTTCTCCAAAATCCTGTTGACACAGGACCCTAAATTTACACCACAAAAGGGTCCACTAACCCCAAAGATTTGAGAGGGGGGAAAAAAAAAAAAAAAAGAAGCGTGACCTTTATCCTGAACAGAGGAATTCATCACGACATTTTTATTCTTTGGCACTTACTTCACTGTGGAGCACAGGTGCCGAGCACCGCCAGTGCTCACGGAGGGAGCTCCCTGCAGCCGGCACTCAGCTGGGACGCGAGGTCCAGCTCCTGGTTCCGAGCACAGTGCCTGGGTCCCTGTGTGAGCCACTGCAGCAGCTCCCAGGGCTCCAACTTGCAGCCGTTGAGTTTTGCTAATTAATGGAAAATGCGCTAACTTGATATATGGTTTGTGGTTGGATTCCCATGTAGAATATGCCAATAGTTTTACTCGCAGACATGTTTTAACCCCAGACTTTGTACTGTCAACAGGCAAAACAAAAACATGGACGTGTATGTGGTTTGGATTAATGATTTTTTTTTTTTTTTTTTGCAAAAATTGTGGGCGTAATTCCTGTAATCTCCTGATGCTGAAAAACTAATGCTGTTTATACACAGTTTTTCACTATTTTGCATGATCTATGTGTATCACCCAAACTCCAGCTGTTTACTGCTACACTCAGAATAGCAGCTGTAGGGACTGGTAGGGGCTGTGACTTTGGGAGAAACACCAGAAATCCCCATCTGCATTTTAAAAACCAGCACAGGCACAGGTTGATCGTACTGCTGCATGACACCAGAAACCTGTTTAGAGATAGAAAACCCTCTTCCGCAAGGAAATGACAAGTGTGGATACCCCTTTCCCTCCTACTACAGGGAGTTTGAACAGGTCTGCCTTCATTTTCTAAACATAGATGTCATGATTAGATTCTGGTGTATGAACAGGAGCAGTGTGATTCCAGACTGGAATAGCAAAAACGCAGAGCAAGACACAGGACCTGTGCAAATCCCGGTTAAGGTCACCACAACCCACGGAAGGGAGTTGTGAGCCTGAGGACCTACCCTTTGAGAAGCAGCCGGAGCTCCAACTGAGCGAGTGGTAGTAGCAATTTTTATTACAAAGGAGTAACAAAGTGGAAGCGACTTCTAGATCTTAACCTCTAATGTTACAGTAATGAAAGAATATTATAAGCAACAAATTGGATGGCTCTAATTGCAGGTATTACTAACACTATTTTCCTGACTTCCTCTGTAACAACTAAGGTGGACTCAAAGCAATAGAAAATAACTTAAATATGTGACTATTGCTTGATTTTATGAAGTTTGCATTTACTTTAAAAAAAAAAGAAAAAGAAAGAAAGAAAGAAAGAAAGAAAGAAAGAAAGAAAGAAAGAAAGAAAGAAAGAAAGANAAAGAAAGAAAGAAAGAAAGAAAGAAAGAAAGAAAGAAAGAAAGAAAGAAAGAAAGAAAGAAAGAAAGAAAGAAAGAAAGAAAGAAAGAAAGAAAACAAAAACCAAGCCAAACTAAAAACCCAACCCCCAAACTTGATTTACAGGTCTAACAAGTATTACAGCATATTTCTGTAAACTTCCACACTCCTTGTAACTCCATCAAACCTGTAATTTAATAGTGCTATATAGTTATTAGCACTAGAGGAGTGTTTCAGTAGGTCTGGATGAGAAACCCAGCAGTAAAGCAGCACCCAAGGGCCTGGGAGCTTGGGCTCCCAAGAGGAAAGCCCGCCACAGAGCAGTTTACAAACTCTTTGTAGGCCCTGACAGCTGGTTCAATTATTAACAGCATTAACAACCTGCGCACCATGCGACAAATCATTTATGACCCTCTTCCTCTTTCCTGGCTGGTTTTGCCTCTTCTCCTTTCCTGCTCAGTGTCTCGGTTCAGCTCAACTCTTTGTTCATTTATTCTTTCTGCTGGGGGTGGGGAAGAAGTGGAGCATTTTTCAGTGAGAAGCCAAATAGAATCCTTTTGTTTTCCCAGATTTATATGTTTTAAATTTGGTATGCTTTCCCTTCTGTACTTATTTAGGCTTTAAAATCCCAATTGGTAAAATGCTCCTTGACAAGATGCCCAAGCCTCTACGCTAGAAATTTAAGATTGTCCTTAATTGATAGATTGTATCATTGAACCAGGCCCTTTATCTGTGCTGGTGACAATGTTTCCTCGGGCTGCAAGGGCTTTAAGAATATATTGGTCTAGCAGAAGTGGCCGTGCAGAAGGATCCGATCTAGACAAGTTGCAGAGTGTCCCCAAGGGCGCAATTCTGCATCAGTTTTTGTTTCATGATCCAATTTTACTTTTCAACTTATTAGGGGGCAAGAAACCGGAATACTTTTCAGTGTATTGTTGGTTAGTTTAAGTCTCTGTTTATTTATTCATTTTCTAAATATAATGTCATTTTAATTTTTGGAAGAAGAAGAATCAGGAAGTTATACCCACATTTCTAATGTCATTATTAAAGGGCCTAACAGTCTGTAGTACCAGCACATCACAAAATACTGTGGTTGTTATACGAGCTAACAGAGCACTCCACTTTCTCATGAAAAAGCTGCATTTTCTCCCTCTCGATCTTCACATCAAGCAAAGATGCAAACACAGAGCAAACCGCTCCTTGCTCACCTGGATCTGTCCCCAGCTTTGACAGCCAAACCTGTCTGAAAGATGCTGGCGTGCAGCAGTGCCTTCAGTCCACTTTAAATTAAAGCAATATGGATGGTTACAGCTGTGCAGAGCACGGCGTAACACAAAAATGCAGATCATGATGGTTCTGTGGCATTCACATAGCAGCTCTTTTGCCTTTAGGTGTCAAATGCGCATTGTGCTGCAACCAAGTTTGTATCAGAACGTGCCCACACTAGCGACTCGCTGGAAGTTGTGGTAGCACGAGGTGGGCAAAATCCTCTGGAGAGCACTGGAATACTCCCCTTGAAAAAAAAATGTTATTCAGAAAGCATAGGGCTATCATTGCCTAAATAAATTAATGATAGACCTTCCCAGCCACGTGAAGTGCACTTTGCCAATGCAACCCTGTTATACTTGTGACTGGAAAATTCATTGGCCTCCCATAGCTCTTGGTTAGCCCTATGCCAGGGAAATCCCACCAAGAGGAACACGATCAACCCCAGGCAGATCCTCCTCTGCAAAGCCGGCTATCACTACACACATATTGGCTGCATTCACTACTGGGGCTGCGATAATCTCATTTCCCTGCCTAGACAACAGACAACAGCAACGCTCTCAAGAAAACACTCCACGTCCGCCTTGTTGTCTCCATGGAGGCACTGGGGTATCTCAGGATTTCACCTTGTCTGGCCTGCCCTGTGTCAGAAGGCAGCGCCAGGAATGGCAGAAGCTGCCGAGAGTCCCGGTGTCTCCAGGCTGCCATGAAGAGCTCCCTTCGGAGAGCGGCCAGCGCCGTGCGGGGAGCAGAGGCACCGGCTTCCCCGCGGCCTATCCCGCATTCCCACGGGCGCGGCCAGGGCGGCTCATCCAGCAGCTGCAGGATCACTAGCACTGCTGGAACAAGGGGAAGAACATGATTCACCAGCTGTACCCCACCTTGGAGAGAAAAAAAAAAAGAAAAAAGAAAAAAAAAAAAGGGGTGTGTGTGTGGCAATAGCCACGTTACAGCCTCCAAAACATGCAGCAATAACTGCAAGCCACAGCTCTGCACAACTGCATCACTAAGGCAGGGGGCTCTGAGCACGTTTATATCGTGTCACTCTTTGTATGTTCTGTAACAGGGGGTCTGGTTCCGCGGGGTGCAGAGCACCCAGTGTCACGGGGGGAACGACATGTTAGATCAGTTCCCAAATCAAGGGCCAAGGGAAGCAGGTGGTCAGATGGTGACAAGCAGCCTTTGGCCCAATGACCTGTAACCAGTTCCACCAGCACTGCCCAGTTCTCAAGCTAAGATGAGCACCCACGTGGACTATGCAGCCCTGTAGGCAGAAATTGCGACCCAATACTAAACAGGGATGTGAAGTGTTAACTGCTCCAATCTACCCAATAAGTTGCTATCATCCCATGATAACTCTGCCCTCGAAAAAAGAAGTCCAAAGCCTGCTAAGATGCCTTTTCCAAGACATCAACATTGACTTTTTGATGTATGTGCTCCAAACTGGGAATCATCTGAAGACATCAGTGTCTCCTTTTCCTGCATGTTGGTAGTGAGAGAGAGAAGAAAACGAGAGAGAAAACCTTTGCCCTTGAAAGGACAAGTTGAATAGCCTTAGGTATTCTGTAGCTGTCTTCATACTAAAAAATAAATAATTTTGTTACACATTTGCTGCCCTCTCAGAGAGGAGGGACTGCAACTGCGCTTGCATCTCAAGGGGGTGCAGATACCATCAAAAGAAGTTACCTCAAAAGAGCTGCACACAGATACACAAGCATATGGATTTCAAATTTGGGAAAACAGTATCTTTTCTGCAGAAATTCACAATATTCTGTTCAGACCTTCTGAAGTTTCATTATGGAAAATTCATCATCAATATGTAAATCACATATAGACATTATGATGCCAGGACTGAATCACAACACATAGTACTAACAAAAAAAAAAAAAAAAAAAAAGCCTCAAAAGCCCAAACTGATAGATTACAGAATATATGGCTGCTGCTTTCCTGCATAGAAAGGACATTCTACTATAAGCATAAAACGTAAAAGCAACATAAAGATTCCAGGTTACAGCTGAAAATGCTTGCTCAAGCACTTAAAACATTCTGAATTTCCAATTTAATGTCTCAGTTTGAAATACCACAGAAATTGGTTTTCCACTTTTATCCAAAACAATTAAATTTGATTTTTAAATTTTGCATTTGATATTACTGGAAAAGTTATCTAACAGGAATGATTTTCTAAAGATAATCCAATTGCCGAGTATAGTATTCATATTCCTTCAACAAGAAACATCTTTGCTTTGTTAGATGCTCCCCTCACAAGTCTCTTTGAAGTGAAGACAATCTTACAGAGTCCTGCTATATAAATACATCTCAACAGAACCCCTAAATTCTTTCAAATCCATTCTCCCAAGTTAAAACAATTATTTATTAACATACTATTCATCAAACACTGAACCATGGGGAAAATACATAACCAACTCATTGCAACTTTGCAGATAATTTTATTTCAGCTGATTGAACAAATCTCTCATTTTGTGGCTTTGGCAGAGCTGTATCAGGATATTTATTTACCAGAATGTATGCAGCTGTTGTAGCTTAGGAGAAAAAAAAAAAAAAACAAAAACCAACCAACAACAACAACAAAAAAACAGACGTTTAAGAATTTTGTGACAGATTCTTTCTAAACCACTGAATATAAAAAATGAAAAAACAGAAAAGGTTCGTTTCTTACAATACAAAGATATTCCTTGGTAACCACCACAAGTATTACCAATATTAAGAATCTAACATAGATTCTAGCAGCAGTTGGAATTTAAGTTGTCCAATAGAAATCAAATTTGGAAGTCAAGCTTAGCTTATTGTTAGAAATCCCTTCAAATGTTCATTCTAAATTAACACTACTTTTTTTCCCCCCACACACATTCTTCTCTGAACTATTTAAAACCACGTCACTAGACAAGGTCCAATTTCATTTTCAAAGAAGCCCATGAAAATAATCCCTCATTATTACTATTATTCCATATTTCAGTAATTCCAAGTCTCCAGTCAAGACTGACAAATACATAGAAAGACTCTGTCCAGTAGATGCACAGATAGATTTTGTCAGCTATGGAGTACACGGGAATGAGAAAACAATTCTTAAAATGCTGACTGCTTGAAGCATATAAAACCAACACCTTTAAGCTTCCTTCAAAATTTCTGCTCCTGTTTCTGTTGAAACACCTAAAAACTCAATACACACAGAAACATTCAAAAAGATGCCTATGTCCTCACTAAGGTATGATGAATTTATTTCCTATAGCTTAAGCCGTATTTTTAACCACAGGCAATGCTGCGCATACTAAAACCTCTGTCTGTCAGAAAACTTCACTGTCCATATGCAACAGAATCATATTTGTCCCTTTATATACAAATACAGAAATATTAATTTGAAAAGGAAGATGCAACTATTTCCAAATAATTTTCCCATTTTTATTAATTGCAAAACATATGCTTCTGTTTTGGATGAATAAATTCAGGGTCTCCAAACTGTGAAGATAAGAGTTAAAAAACAGAAAGTTAAATTCTCCATCAGAATCCCTTTGCTCAAGTGTAAAGCTAACAAATGCTAAAATTTTTGGCAACACATCTGCATTGCTGAATCATTAGATAGTCAAACTATTTTTTGATTTTGCTTGCATGAGGTTGGATTATAATAGTCGGTATAAATCAGTGGTTTCCCCTCGCTAGGAATTCTGTGTTTACTTCTGGTCATCTGATGTCAGAAGGATGCATAAAAATGTAGGGAGGTTCAGAAATAAATAACAAAAATGGCTTGAATGTACAGTAGTGGATTATAACTGTTTACTTAAAAGACAAAGAAGGAAGAATATAGTCAAAATAAACAAAATAATGGATAGCCAGAGAAAGTATGCCAAGCATTTCAGTCATCCTTTTCAGAATATAATAATGTGATGTTTCTCCTAATGAAAACCTAAACATTTAGGTCTTTGTGCAAGAGAACTGTTTATGCTATGGGAACGCCAGGATTCTCTAATGCTTTTGTGCAAACAATGTGGAATTTGCAGCCAGGGGAATGAGCTGCACTAGGACGCGGCAGAAAAAGCTGACTTCAAATCGGGGATTTAGTTGCCTAGAGACTTGTGGAAATCTAAACATCTAGGCCAAAGTCCTCAAAGATATTTAAGCATTTTGTTTCCACTAATATTAGTTAATGTTTGAAACCAATGGGGTTGGGGTCCAAATATGTGTGGTGACCTAGACTGTAAAAGCTTTCAGCTTCTCCAATTCCAGGCAACAAGAGTGAAAATACTATGGATTTACTTAAATGCCTATGGATTTACTTGTACACCTAATTTTGACTTGTGATCAAAATTATCTTGTGACTACCTTACTTAAAGATTGCTCTCAGGCAGCACTTCCTTGCTTGATACTGTGACAAACATACGTGCCAGGGGCTTTGGGTTTATGTCTTCTTGGTTCCCCTCCCCAACACTGCCCATTACCAAAGCCCTGCCTCTCTGACGCACCGTAAGGCCCTTGCAAAAGCTTTCTGAGCAACAGAAATGATTACAACCACATTTTTCTTACAGAGCTTCTTACCATCTTCCTATATGATAAATGCACCAAACATGAAAAAAGTTAGTAGCAGGGAAACTTGTTCACAACCAGCACCTTGCAACTCCCTGTGCTGACACAGGCTTTGCCACTGTGTGGTTGCTCAAAAGTAAAAATACTTTTATGGAACGATGCATCAAATACCCTCAGAAACTTCAATTATCTACATGGCACTCCAAATGCACTGCACTACCAACAAGCAGAAAAACATAATCAAACTGAAGATTCAGCGCTGCTTTTTAGACCAACTAATGGTGAACAAGTTCTTACATAGTTCGGCTGCGGAGAAGTAAAGTGCCCAGATAAATTAAAAAAAAAAAAAAAAAAGTTGTTAAAAGCACGGAAAATTTATTATTTGCACATTTTTTGTTGAATGTGAGAATTCATATAACCTAGCCCTACAATACCGCTTGCCTGTGCTGATCTCCGCTATACACAGTAACAGGCTGCTACTTGGTCCCTACAGTGGGTCGTTAAACAGAAGCCTCTCTCCTGTGTAATAACTTTCTTTCAATATCTTGCTAACTGGAGATGCTTTAAGGTATCTTCCATTTGTGGCCCAAGTATGGTAAAGGAGGACTAAATCTACATTCACCACCATGACATAAGATATTTTCTATATGACATGTGAATTTTGCCTACTTCTACCAAAACAAGAATTAAAAAAAAAAAAATCTCTTTTCAATTCAGAAATCATTCTAAAAATACATACCACAAAAAGAGAAATCTAATGAACATGCATTATAATTACTTGCAATAATTAACAAAAGCTTGATATTAGCACTTCTAATACTGTTGCTTTAAAAGAAGTAACATTAAAAATAATATATACCCAATAGTTTCACTAAGGGCTAAACAAATTTAGAATAGTTTTAACAGACTCATATCTTTGCTTCACGTCTTTAAAAAAGTCATTTTTTTTTTAATTGCCACTGTATCAATATTTAGAGACAGCCAATTAATTTTCTGATTTCCAGTATTAAAAAACAAATAAAGTTTCTAGCAGACATATAAATTAAAATTTATGAAAAGACAATAGGCATTGCTGTGATAATTATTAAAGAAAAAAATGTACATACAAAAATGCATTTACTAGAATAAAAATATAAATCAATCACTTATACCAAAAAAAAAAAAAAAAAAAAAAAAAAAAAGAAAAGAAAAATCATGATCTTTTAGTTTGCTGTTGACTTTTTAGTCCCACGGATATATGCTCATTAGGCCCTACTTCCCTGTGTGTCTGCAGATCCCTGGCATCAGATAATGATTTATGAGTTGCAAAAAGTTATTATGACTGATTCATAACTGTGAAGTTTTACAAAATGAGCATGACAAAGAGCAGTAAAGATTGCAAACACAGGAATAAAACTAAATATTTAAGGTGATGCAGTAGGAATATACATACCAGCTGATGAAAAAGTTGCCTAAAGACTGGCTTTGGGGATTATAACACGGTTAAAACTCTTCTTTTCCAAATGCCTTCATGAAGTTAGGACTCATGAAAAATTTAGGTTTAGGGCTTGATCCAGCACCCATTATTAATAAATATTTTACCACTGACATCAGTGAAAGCAGAGTGGATTCTTTATGTTTTTCCTTAGGATAAATATTTCATATATAATTTTTTTTAAATTGGAAAATATCAAGTTAAACATATATAGTATTTTATTGAAATTAAAAAAAAATAATAAAATGACCTTACACAGCAAGATTTAATAGCCAAATTACATACTTGATATAAGTTTATTTATCAAACTATACTACTTTGGCCAAAACGTGATGTAAAGCAGCAAGGACAATGAAAATGCAAGAGCCACAACCACAGTGTTACACGTGCACTCCAACTTTCAGAAAAAAAAAAAAACACCAACACTACTACAGCGAACTCCACAGCTTTATAGCTAGTACATCCTGCACAGATGGACAAGCAATTTTTAGAAATGAATCACACGACAAATGATTTTACTAATTTTAAAACAGAGGTGAGGAACCAATAGCCTACAGGCCAGCTATGGCTTGCTGCTTTGTTTCAGATGGCCTACAGACACATATGTGTTTTCTTACTTAATAACACCAAAGCACCCTTCAATGAATATCACTCATGTTTTAAAATGTTGCTGTTCTTAAATGCATAATCCCTGTATCCAAACACAAGCTTAAAGTTTAATGCATTAAATGAAGTCTACAGTGATTTCCTTTTTTTTTTTTAAATAAAGAATATTAGAATTATTGCTCCTTAAGTAGAAGTATAACACAATTTTGCTGTCCTGAAAAGGCTGGACTTTACAACCTTAACATCTAAACTACCTAACTTGAGAAAAGTCTAGGGTACTTTAAATCTTGATCCCAGCTTATGCAATGACTGTGGTAGAAATATTTTGACAAGACAGAAGACCATATTCCACAATTCTTATTTAGGCCAAAACTTCTACTGAAATCAGTGAATGTTTTGATTTGGAAAGAAACAGTCCCAAATATAGATTTCAGTCTTTCATAGACAGTTGTTTTTTCAAAGTGCGGAGCATTTCTGAATCTGAAAATATATGCAGGGTTCTAAATATGAAGTGAAAAGAATAACAAGTAAAAAAGTTCAACAGAATATACTGGCGAAAGAAAGAAATCAGACTACCCCTCTTTTTTCATCATTTCTGGCAATTATTTGCAGCTTCTATGAACATATTGATATTTAGTAAACTGAAGGCTGCAGCTTTAATTGAAGTTTGAATGTTATAAACAGTTGGCTGTCTGGCTCTGGCCTGCACTCTAATACCAGCAGCAGAACAGAGATGGGAAGCATAAACAAACCTTTTAACTAGATTACAGCTTCTAAAATGGCCAAGAAACCCTTCAGCAAAAACTCCTGTGCGACAAAATGTTCAAGAGGGAAAAAGATTTTGAGGCAGTATCCTAGAAAAGCCTAACCCTTACTGGGAGTTTTCCAAGGAAAAAGTCTTTGTTTTAAGCTTTCAAATGGAGCTAGCATTAAGAAACATGGTCTTATGCTTATTTTATATACAACAATCTTTCAAAACAATATTTGCAAAACTGAAGAATATCTTCCAAAGTATTTTTTTTTCCCCTTCAAACTTCAAAACATACTGAAAAAATGTTCCTGAACTCCGAAATACCAGCAGGCCTAATAATAATGTCACATTTCAGACAGCCACACTCAAAGCATAACTAAGATACCTTGCATCACCACTCTACAGCATTGTCTACTTATATTTGACCCTGCAAATACCATGTTTTACAGTGAGCTTCTTCCTCAGAGATAACAAGAGAAAACCTCCCCCACCTCAGATCTATGAAATATCAACATTCTCATCTCAAAAAACAAAAACAAAAAAAATCCAACAGCCAACAGAATTTCTGGCAACTTTTTATCTTTAGCCAGTGATGTCATTTGTTCACATAGGCTTTTTTCATAATATGAGATATTCAATAATTCTTCTTCTTTTAGGTTTATGGATTGCATTCTGATCCAGCAAAAACTTTGTGTGCTGGTCTTCTGCATAAATATAAAAAATATATAGAATAAATAAGATCTCTCTCATCAAGTCAAAAGCATGCTTGCACACAAAAATTAACTGCACGCATAAATCTTCAAACTACCAGAGCCTTAAAAGTATAAAAATAACTTAAAAGTAGATTAGGTTCAATCACAGTCAGTATAAAACTGGGATCGGTTGTTTGTCATTGCAGCCTGAGCCCTACAAAAACACATGAAATTTATACCAATTCTAGCAGACCCAGTCCTATATGCTTATCTGTCTAGATCTATATAGATCTACTGCTAAAATAGAGTGATCTCTACAGATATACTGGTGTAGATCTACATGGAACTCTACAGATACATATATGCATGCACATCCTATATGTGTGTGTCCATGCCTGTGCACATATACATATTAAGGGATATAAATAAGGTATACAGGTAATGGTTTGAAGGATGAAGACAAAAGTCAATGTTTTGCACATTTTCATAAAAAAATTGATTAGTTTGTCATAACAGACAATTTTAAAAATCTGTTGGCAATGCTCTATCAGAGGTTAAAAATAAAGCCTCTAAAATTAGCAAACTGAAATTTAAATGTTTTTGAAACATCAGGCAGTATGAATGGAAAAGTTCAACTCTTCCTACTTAATGATATATAGGCCTGCCTTTTATTTGCCTGACCTGTTCTACTTTACTCCTAACTTCCAGGGTATTTGTTTCCTTTGGCAGCAGGGAACAGGGCAACATTATTGCAAGCCTCTCTTTATCTAAATGTTGGAAATATCACCATTTGATCCACCAGGATTTGTTGTGCAAACAACTGACAACTGTTCTGGTTCCCCCACTTGGGAATTTCTCTAAGCAAGGCCACACTACTGATGTTGCAACTCAAAGGCCCTAAAATTTAAGATGTTATTTACATCTTAAACAAATAGATGTATCTACTTAATGACTCTTCCTTCAATAAGTCACCAAAATAATTTTGCATTTAATGTCATTGAACATAAACAAACCTCAAATTTCAAGAGTAACGATCTTGAAAAATCCTAGGCTTCACCTTCAACATACTTTGAAATAATGCAACTAACATCATTGCTTCATTAGGTTTTACTTACTAGATAAAGCGATAAAATAAATTATTGACAGTTTCTTTTATTTTAAAATATTTTCTTTAAAAGAAATGAGTAGGAAATAAAACAAAATTAAAACAGCACAGTGGAGAAGTTAAAATAGAGCGTAATGGATGAAATCCTTTCTTCTTTCTCTGATACTGGAAGTTATTAGAAGCCTCAAGAAGAATTTGCAGCCACTTCAGCACTTCCATTTTTAAAGTAAATGCACTGCTCAAGAAACGGGATTTGGTGAGAATCAAAGCGACCAATGGCTCCTCTGCACGGCTTTTACCACGCTTCCCATCTCAATGCATCAACCCCTAGAGATGACTGGGGTTCTCAAAGTCGCCTTCTGCACTGGGTCCCTCGGTCACTGCCACAGCAAGGACAGGAGGGAGCAGCGATTTTTGCACTGGGGACACCTGTCAAGCTGTAGATAAGCCGAGATGACCAACCCGTTTCACAAAGGTCTATGAATAGCCACCTCCTGCTAATGACTGATTCCTGCTGCCATGTGCCGGATCAAATCAGCAACGCGGAGGTAAAAGATTCCAAACACAAACACTGGAGCCTCACAGGCTCTTTGATTCTAACTTTGGAGTACTACTTAAAATTACATTTCTTGTATACACACACAGAGTATATATGTATATACATATATATATATATACACACACACACACATAAAACGTGCATTTGTCTACGCAGCTAAACATATAAATATGCACACATGCCTTTACATTCTAAAGACCTTAAATTTTATACTGATTTAAAAATTCTGCTATACTGATTTAAAAATTCTGATGAATTTCCAGGCAATTCATCAGAAAATAGGTATCCTTATAAATAAAGAATCAGATTTTAGAAGGTGAAAAGTGTCAGCACTCCTAAATCTCATTAAAATATTAACATACAATCTGGCTTCACACACACACTGAAACATATGTGTATATATATGTGTGTGCTTATATGTAGTTTTCAGGGAGGTTAAACTCTTACCCATCTCCAATATCATTCCAAAATTTTACTTCCTGTTCTTTCTGTTAACTAATAGATGCCCAGGTTCTTTTGAAAGCATATTTGAAACCGTTTGAGCAGTATCATTCTACCTAATGTTTCCCAAAATATTTACAGATAAAAGCCAATGAAAGTCTGCAAGTCTAAGTATCCATATCACTTTTGAAGAGAATAACCAGGTCCTTAATGACATAGGAACATTCAAAAATGCATCCCTTATTTTGTTCTTACAGAAACCAATGAGGGTTTTGATGTTCCCTTCCACTGGGGCAAGGCAGAAACCAAGACCTTAAAAAAAAATAACAAGACAAAAAAAATAAAAAAAAAGAGAACAAACTCCAACACAGGAGGAAAAAAAAAAAAAAACCCACACTTTTCAAGGTATTAATACTATTTTTGAAAAGGAAGCTTAGCACTTTTAAAGTTTGTGTCTTGGGCCATTTATAGGCAAGTTGCTTCTCCTGGAAGCTGCTTTGTGCATGTGGGTCTCCTAGGCCCATGGAAAGAGGCAGCAGCTCCAGGGGGGCTCCCTCTCCGGGACACCCACACGAATCTCTTGCTGACCATTCCGGAACGGGCACCGCAGGGGTTATAGCTATAGTCAAGTTACTGATCTCCAGGCCTCCTCATAAAAGTAATCACCACGAATAACAGGAGGAAAATCTACTAGTAAACTGAATTGAATAAATGCAGATGAAAAACAAGCATTCAGTTTTTGCAAGCTGTTACTTATGTCAACATTTCCACTGCTTTTTAAAACCAAAAAAACAAAAAAAAATGGACAGATGATCCCTACACATCCAAAAACATGAAGGGTTGCACGGTGCATATAACAACATTCCCTTTAAACATCTGCTCACTCAGACTTGATAGAAACTATCAGATTCATCTACAATGAGTAGCAAACTCCAAGGAAAGACTGATAATTTAAAGATAAGTCTAAATGCAGCCTGAAAAACATTTTTGCATCCAGCACAGTCTATATTTTGATGTGGTAGATACCTTGTTAATTCAACATGTTCTCTTTGCTCTAGAGTCTGGAAAGCCACTAATCTGCAACGCTTGAAAAAATATATTAATTTTGGCTTGAAAAATTAAAAGGGAAAAATATTATTTTCTAAAAAGTAATTATCAACTATAGATTCCCACTCATAATACATAATAGCAGCATAAAAAAAATTAACAAAAAAAAAAAAAAAAAAAAAAAAAAAGCCAGTAGTGACCTTTAGTTACAGCTGTTGATAACTAACAGTTTTCCTTAATGCAAGTTGATAGATCCAATTCGTTCAGTTCTTGGAAGGTTGTTGTGACAGCAGCCAGAGGCCCCACATTAGCCTAAGACCTCTTTGTATGCGGCACTGCGGACACACAGGGATCACCCCTGACACAACCCTGACAATGTTACCACTCAAACTCCAACCCTACAAGCAGTTTCGTAGGAGGAACCCTCCATCCCCAGGCCCCCAAACCAGTGACTGTCTCTCCAGCACAGCTAGAGGCCTATGGGATTAAGGTTCTATTAGTACTTTTTCCTCTACAGTTTTAAATGGGAGAAGATCCTGATGCATCCTACTGCATTTTGGAATTTTGTTAGCCTGTTTTAACCAGATTAAATCAAACCTTGTCTATTTTTAACATTACCACACCAGGAAATTAAAGTGTTAATCTCTGTAATAAATAATCCATTGCATCAGCTGTAGTCCATGAAAGTTGCAGGCAGATCAGAACTATATGAATGTTGGGAGCATAGTCCTGAAGGTGCTGCAGGTCCCCATGCACAGATATCTTACCTTGGGATAAAAATTATTGTTATAGAGGGGTGTGTGGGGGGGAAAAGCATCACTTATTTCTGTATTTACTACTGCTATCCACTTCTTGCTTGTAGTAAACTAGCTAGAGGGGAACCTATATGTAAAGAGCATGTTTTCGTAGGTCTACCCACCAATTTTGAAGAGAAACATCACTTTATCAAAGATTCACACGCAATTAAAAACCATCATCTTGTTTTCACAAGTGGGTAGAAAACTATGGGCAAAACTATTAGAAAGACCCGCACTTATGGCCATTGGCCTCAACTCTCCTTCACAATATTGGAGCACAAGCCTGAATGTGTCTCTCTCGCGTTCCTGCTGCCCAATCAGTCCCCCAAATCCTTCCAGAACTGCCGCTTAAGACCAGATGTTTTTGCGGGTGAATTACAAGCGGGAGACACCCGGGGGTTCACCGGGGCACCCGCTGCGGCTCCTTCCCCCGCGGGGGACGCGTGGGAGCCGGGGCAGCAGCACGTGCCCCACGGGCCGCTCTTCACCTGCGACGCCCCGCGAGACCCACGCGCGGGGCCTACTCCGCGCGCCCCGCGCAGACCAGCTAAAACCACGAGAAAACGGGCCAACCGGGCGGGCAGCGGCGCCTCGGGCTTCAGCGCTCCGCTCCCGTAGGTGGCTCCTGCTCCGCCTGGCATCGCCGCCTGGGCTCCGGCTGCCGGATGGGGGGGTTCTCCGGCGTTTTCGCCCGTGTTTTCCCCGGGGGACGGGCAGGCCTTGGCCGCGCGCAGAGGAGGCCGCGCCGGGCGCCGCCGCGGCGGGGGGATTAACGCGCGGGCACAAGTTGAGCGCGGCGC
>VZSV01000167.1:1089017-1112464 GCA_013398735.1 Nothocercus julius | reverse complement strand
TGCGCTGGGAGCGCGCGGCCGTTGGCGCGGGCGTTCGTGGCGCCTGAGGTGGGGACGGCGGCGCGGTGAGCGCGGAGCCCCTGCGCGCTCCCTTCGGCGCCGCTCGGCCTCTCTGCGCGGCCGGGTAGGTGAGCGCAGCCCCGGGAGAGCTGGCCTGCTCTCTGAAGTGTGGGTTGGGGGTCGCTTGGCTCTTGGGGGTGGCGGAGAGGGGAGGAGGAGGGTGGCGATGAGCTCCTTCCCTTCCTTCCCTCCCCCCCTTGGGTTGCTTTTCGTTTAAAATCCTGCCCCTTGGGGTAAAACGTGGAAACGTGGGCGTCTCTTGGTCGCTGCGGTCTTCTCGTGTAACTTTCTGAAACGGTTTTATTTATTTTTTTGGAGGTGGAGAAGTTGAGGCAGGAGAAGGTGAACAGGGATGTTCCGTTTGCTTTGCTCTTCTATTTTTATTTTATTTTTTCAATAGCGATTTGAATAACCTCTTTGTCGCGGTTCTGCCGTTGCAGCCTTTTGTTTGCAGCCTTGGTGCTCCTGCACACCTGCCCCTGCATTGAATTTATTTATGTATTTAACAGCTGCTCTGGCCCTTTGCAGGTGCAGCTGCTGCACTAGGTCACTGAACAGGTAGTCTTGGCTTAGGCTGCTTGGGTAGTCCTGCAATAAAAGGGGGAAAACAGGCAGCAGAGGGAACTAATTGTGTGTGATGGTGTTAAAGCAAGCTTTAAATATTGCAGGGTGATGGTCCTGGGGATTAATGAAATTGGAGTTGAAACCTTTCAGGTCTGATATGCAAGACCGTGTTTCTGTTCCCCTGTTGAAGGCTGCAAAAGAAGCAGGAAGACTCTGCTGCTTTGCAGAGTGGAAGCCACAACAGAAAACAGTCTAAGGGTAGCTCCTATTTCTCTTAAGAGCTCTGCCTCCTTGTCTTGTTGAATAACACCGGCACTTTTTCAAAGGTTTCTTGACTTCTTTGGGGTTGGAGAAACCTTAACAACTTGCAATCTTCCCTAAAACGTGTATTTTGAAGGTTACACCTTAAAATGCGTAATGGTGAGTGGCAGCCTTTCAATGTTTTTTTGCAAGTGGATTGGTTCTCTGTGCAGTGAAGAGCTGACTGCTTCTTAACCTCATGGGCATTTTCAAGTTGTGCTAACTTCTCTCCTAAATGAGCCCTACGTTTAAAGGATTCTGCTTTTTATTTATTGACTTTATTTTTTACTTTCACTAAGACCAGAGATGAGAAAAGTTACGAGAGGGATTTGAACTACTCATCACCATTACTCATCACCTTCTAGCAAGCAAGTGGCCTTCTATCAAACTTTTTTATTTTTTCACTCTATCTCTATGCTAATGATTCTAGTTAATTATCTTTGTGAAGTAATTGAAGGATTGTCATCATATTCCAGCTGGCATTAATAATTTTCTTTATATATGAACCACATTTTGTTTTTCCTTGCATGTCCTCATTGTAGACATGAGGAGCATGGCTTAAGGGAATGGATATATCTAAGGTATTTGGCGCTATTTTGTAGAAAAAGCGTACTGTTGTGCTGGCTACCAGGAATTTTTTGACTATCATTTACTAAAGTTTTAGAGCTCATGTTCTGTTTCATGTGTTAAGCCTTTCCTGCTGAGGTGGTTTGTAGTTGTGTGATTTTTTTTTTTTTTATATGTTTTTGTTCTGAGTATTCTATACTCGTGAAAATCATGGCTTACCTCTAGTATGTTTTGCTATTGTTTAAGATTTTATTGGTAGAGACAGGAGAAAAGATCCTTTTAGAGTAGTGAGGCAGAATTGAGTAGGTCTTAACTATTAGGTGCTGATAGATGTTTACAAGAAATACTGCTTAAGCAGAGATTCCTATGTTCCTCCTGTTTATTTACAGAGAAACTTCTGAATTGGATCAGTTCCCTGCTTCCATTGCATCAAGGCTTAAGTGCTTTCTGTTGGCACAAAGAAGGTGTGTTGGTTTTTACAAACTGATGTTGCTTATTGAAATTTACTCATTAAACTTCACTACCTCCTCAGGCCCCATGCAGTTGGGATTAACAGTGATTAGAAGAAAAATAAGAAGAAATAATGAGATCACCTGTAGTTTCAATAAGTTGAATGTGACCCACTTAATCACGCTAAAAATTCTGCATAGTTCCTGTGTATTGAGAGGATCAATTTAGACTTGAGAATTTTCCATGTGCCTTTTTATTGGCCAAAATTCTTAGCCGGGATAGGAGGACTGCAGAAGGCTTCAAATAGGCTATGTCGAGCCACGCACACATTCATTCATTCTCTCAGTGTTTCTTGAGGCACTGTGGTTATCCCTTTCTCTTCACCCTCTCCAATATAATTACGTTAATATGATTGTCCCCTATGAACATAAACTGTACCCATATAAATATGGACAGCTGTTTGTTACTGTAAAAAAAAGTAGCTGCTCCTGTCCAAACAGTTGGAACATGCTATAGAATGAAGTGCAGCTGGGTAAGCTATTCCACTGGGCTCGTTCTGTGCAAGTTCAATTTGTGTGTAACCTGTCTTAGTAGTCCTTGGCATGTTGCTCAGAGACACCTAATTGGCCTTATGTTAAGTAAGTGCTATCTAGAAAAACTTGCAAGTCATTTTATTCTGGTAACAGTTGCATTAGGCACTTTGTTTTGTTTGCATTGTGTTGGTGATAAATTAACAAAGCAAAGGGAGTTCAGAAGCTCTCCATAAATACGCATTTCATCTCAGAAATGATATCAAGATACATTTAGTGGTTTTGTTTCAGTAGTAGTAAGATGAACTAATATATCTGTATTGATCAAAGAAAATAAGTCTTTGAAACTTAAGTTCTTTCAAGTTGGCAACTGTCATGTCACCTATGTTAAATTTAGTCTACTAAAATTTCAAGTACAGTTTCCAGCTAACATGGAATACAAAGTAATTTAGTGCAAGTGTTTTGTGTTTTTTCTCCTTATTTAAGGTGAAAATTTCTGCAATGAGTAAACGTAAATGGAAGGAGAGCAGCAGTGCAAATGGAGAATGCATTTCACAGGTTAGTAATATTTTCATTGTCTGGTTTGGCTTGAGTTATGAAACTTCTCTGTTCTCTATCATCCTTATAAGTCTGTGTTTTTTCAAGAGACCAGTAAAAAGGCACATCTAGATACTTGATAAAATTTCTAGAGATAAGTGTTTTTTTTTTCATCTATGTTCTGTCTTAATTTCAGCTTCTCCCCTGGTGGTCAATAATGATCTAGTTTTTTGCAGTGTCTTAAGAAAAATGCTGAAGGACAGTCTTGCACTTTGGCAGTCATGTGTAGCAGTAGATTACAACTTGGCACGTAAAGGTGGTGGTAGTGTTGTTTTAGTAACGCAAGGAGTGGAAGAAGTTTGAGTACGTAGCACATCTTTGAGATTTCTCAGACTTGGAACTAATATCACTGTCTGATCAGATCCTTTATTTTCCAGTTTGCAATGTGAATCAGAACCCAGATAGCTTTTGCCTTTTTAAAAGGAATAACTCAATAATAGCTCAATCTCTTCCCAAGTTGTGTCTGAACTGAGTCTTCAAAGACACTGGAAAAACTGTTGAAAAAGATTTGACATTCTTCTGATGTCTAAAGGTTGTAGTCTGCAACTGTGTATGGCTGATGTAAGAAGCTTATCCAGGGAAGATTTTTGGGAGTAATTAAGTGGGTTATCTTTCTTAAGTTTGCTAATAAATGTTTTCCAGGTCTATATTATTATCTTACTGATTATTACAATCAGTTAGAATGTTGAATAACATTCCCTCAAGGGTGGAGGAAAGAAACTGTGATAGAAGGAACCATAGACATGCATTGTTGTTGAATTTTTTGTTTTCTGCTGCTGTCTGTTAAATACTGTGCTTACTGCAATTTCATTCTTACTTTCAAGACCCTATGTCATCAGTGACAATTAAAGTTTGTGGTACATAACTCTACAAACATCAATGTTTCCATTATTTTACCTATAGTTATTACATTATTGATACATTCTAACGTTTGAAGCACCAACTTTTTTTTTCTGAATTTTGTTCTGTATCAATAGGTACAAAGGATTTTACGTGAACGATTCTGTCACCACCGTGCTACTGGAAAACTGTTTGGGATTGAACACCAATACAAGTGAGAAAGCAGATTCATACACTTTTTTTTTTTTTTTACTTTGACCTCAATAGAAAAACAATCAAGTAAAATTCAGATTTTTTTTGCTATCTTTAGTTTTCTAAATTGCACACAAGCTTAAATGACTTGAAATGCAATGCTGCTATAAAAATGTCTCAAACTTTAATAGGTTTTATACTGTGTAGTGAGGCTGACTATTAAGTTAGTTGCTGTGTTATAAATACATAATTCTTGAAATATATTTTGTAGCTTAGAAGATAACCTCCAGTGCATGTTCCAAGCCTATGTTTAATGAGCTCTTCAAGCAAAAAGTTAAATTATCCTGTTGTACATGTTTATTTTTACTTCACATTTTCTTCACATTTTGTTTCACATAAACATCTTAATACTAATACCTTTACAGGGAAGAATTCTAGAGGAAACCAACGTGTCTCTAAAGAACTTGAAACACATGACTAACGTTTATAGTAGGGATAATTTTTTATCTAGGATGAATCACTTTGTGTGAACATTAGTTTCCTTTCCCTTAAAGGAAGGAAAGAAGTATTTTCATTACTTTTTTTTAAACTATCTTTCTTACGTCTTTCGTGCAGATCTCACGTAGATGTGTTTAGTTTTGAGAAAGTGTATTTCTGTGATGTTGGTATGTTACAAAACAAGCCAGTGTTGATGAACAGTGTTGGAGAAACGACATGATGAACTTCCCAACTCTTACTTTTTATTTCCTGAGACTTATCAGGACTCTTCACTGTTGTTACCTTGCAAATAGTAAGCAATAGTAAGCAAAAATGCATTTGCTGTAGCTGTTCCATAATCACTTTCACTGCTTAGAAGTGCTTGTGATGTGTCATGTGAATGTGATGTATTCCTGCTAAAAGTTTATTAATTTTATGCATTTGTAAATGTGTAAATTGGAGATGTCAGTATTTAATAAATATTTTGGGTGTGGTTTTGGATGATTTGTTTTTTATGAAGGACATCTCGAGACATTAGTTCCCTCCTTTGGGCAGCAGAAAATACATATTTGAAAGAAGTTCAGTGGTGCTGTTAGCATTAACAAGTTTTGAATATATTTAGCATAAAGTTGGTTTTATCAAGATTGTCAAAATGCGTGTGTCTTTTTAAAACCCTAATACCATATTGATGTAGCGGTGTCCAGGTTTCAGCGGTATCATAGAGGGCAGTCTTGGGTGGTAGTTGTTTGGTTTTTTGGTTTTACCCTTTGTAGGACTAAAATAATTTTTTAAGTCTGTCCTTTCATGGTGCCATTTTCAAAACTTTAGTGATACTCCTGACTTATGCACATTTGAATATTTAAAAATATTTCAAGTAGTCTAATCATTCAGCCTTTTTGCACTTTATTGTGCTTTGCATGCCAAGAGTGTTGGCTCTGAAAGCAAGTTGAAATGCATCAAGCTTTTTCTTATGTTCTAAAGATTCTTTGGATTTTATATAGTTTTAGTGAATGCTGTCTGGTTTGAAGTTTCCTCTACTGCTATTTTCAATGCAGACATCTGCTGGAACTGCTGAAACGCACTACCCTTCACGGAGAAAGTAATTCTGCTCTCATTATTGGACCTCGAGGATCAGGAAAGACTACGGTATAAGCATGTGTTAAAAGCTTTTACAAGGTCAAGTCAAACATGAGGTAGATTACCTCACTGAAGTATTTGCAGCTTTTTTTTTTTTAATCTCCTGGCCTGTTTTTGAAGAGTTCATGTTAATATTTATGTTAATATTCAAATAATGTATTAAGAATACATGACTGGAAGGCATTTCAGTGGTTTCTCATGAGGTAATTCTATGAATAGCAATATGGAGAAGTCTATTTTCTATCATTTCAAAAACTTCACTAGAGTGGCTACATAATCATTTTATAAAATGTAAATAGTAGAATAACTTTACGCACAGTTACAAAATCTGGCACCTGCCTAGTCTCACAAGGGCTTGCAGGAGCTTGTATGTTTTTGGAATCCTTTGCGTGCCTTGACCAGATTTTATGACATGATAGAGATGCTTAGTGTATATTTTAATTCATTTTATCGGAACAAGTTGCATTTATTTCATTTTTAGTATTCTTTCTGTGGTCTGGATGCACTGTAGCTTATGTCTTTTATCAACTTTTTTCCTCTTATGACTCTGTAAAGGTTTTTGCCATGAAAGAGTTCATTTTTGCAATGATAGTCAAGTTTTGCTTCATAATCCCTTAAAAGATAACCTGTTATCACTATTGTCTTCTCTGTAAACATGATTGTAAACAGCACTATTTGATGTAATTGTGCAATCTAGTTTTGCCTTGTTCTTTCTAATTTTTACAATGAAATGAATAAAGGGGTTGTCTGTATGACTTCAAAGAATTCTGTTGCACATCATCTAGCAAATAATCATCAATGAAGCTTTGTCAAAGAAGCTGATTGTTATACTAGTTTGAGTGCCAAATACTGTCACCCCTCAGACTGTTAAATTTTTTTGAGGCAGCAGTCCTAGATATTAACCCAAAAGCTTGGTGTCTAAATTACTAGAGGTTTTTTATATTTCTTCGCCTAATAGTTCAGCATAATTAACAAATGACAGCTACAGTCATGATAGTGAATGTGAAGTATTCGTATTAATACTTTTGTTTTGAAAATACTTGAAAAAAGCTATCCAATGAAACTCCAAATAGTTTTCTATCTGATAATGTTAATTTGTAGGTTTTTTCTTATTGTTAATAATTAATCTTGTCATAGAGAAACTGTCATATTTTTTTCCTAGTTATTAAATAATGTCTTAAAAGAGCTCATGGAAATAAAACAAGTTAGAGAGAACCTCTTGAAAGTCCACCTGAATGGTAAGTAGTACAGCATTATTCAAATGTTATGTTACATTCTGTTTTATATTCCACATACAGAACAACAGTTTTGCTCTTCTGCAGTTGTAAAGAGGCCTCTAATATGTGCGCTTATTTTTTATTGTGGTCAACAATGACTTCCTTTGTTTCTCTCTATATAAAAGCAACCAGTGTGCTTTTGATGATTTTTTTTGTTTGTTTTGTTCAGAAATGTTAAAAATCCTGTTCAATTGTGAAGGAATTATTTGAAATATTTTATGGAAGTTACAATCTAGTCTTAATTTATAAAATGCCATAGGTTTGTAAGACTGGAAGCTGAGATAAGCTTCTGGACTTATTTCTGTTGGCTGTAGATGTGGCTTCTTGGCATAAAGGAGATGAAGTTCTTCATTTAAAAAAAACCTTTTGTGTCAGGGCTTTTGCAGACTAATGATAAAGTGGCCCTGAAGGAGATCACCAGGCAGTTACACCTGGAAAATGTGGTTGGGGATAAAGTTTTTGTAAGTATTGGCTTTTATTTGTCTCCCTTAAAAGTTGACTAGAAAACTAGCTTTAAAGGATTGCAGCTTGTTGAGACTATGTTGGCTTTGAGCATTTATTACTAAAATTGTGATTTTTTTTTTGCAATTTTCCCACACATTTCTGCTTTAAAATAGGTAGTAACTGATATCTGTTGCAGCATTAAGCTGTGAAGACCCTGGTTTAAAAACACTTGAAGCCTGCCAAAAAATACTTGCATTCTGTAGAAGTGCTGAACATGGCATTTTGCTAGTTGAGTAGTATTAATGCATCCTGGTATTTTTTCAAAAAACATTAGTTTAAAGCTAGTGTTAAAAAGAGCAAAGAAGAGCAAGTTTCTAGATGAAAATAATATTAAGCATTTCAAAGAGACTTCTTTCTGTGGACTATAAAGTTTTAGAAACATCTCCTTTAATATTTCAAGACAGAGTAGGCAAGTTAACTAAGCAAAGAGCAGCATCTTTAGTATATTAGAAACCTCATCTAAATCATGCGGACCCCTATCCAGGTCACTGACTTTCTAGAGCTCTCATTTTTGCATAGGATTTTCATTAAAATACTTGCTTGTACAGACCTTTTTCCCAAAGAAGAAACCTATTTATCTTGGTTCTGAAGACAGTGAAGAGATTAAGTCTTTCAGACTGAATTTCAATAATTTGAGTTTAAAATAACTTTGGCCTAGGGGTCTGCTGGTGTCTCAGCTATGCTGGTTGTTGCCTGTTTTTCAGAGGTGCATAGTATGTGTGTTGTACATAATATGGAGTTGATCCAGGTGAGGAGAGCAAGGTTGTTAAGGAGCAGAAAGATGAAATTCCAGTAGGTAGGAGGTTTCTTCTCATTAGCTGCATTTAGAAAGCTTCTGAATGGGCAAAACTTTCTCTCTTAGGTAAGAGAAACTAGAGAAGTGTGAAATAAGCAGGATGGAATACAAGATGAGTAGTTGACTGTGGTTATTAAGTCTTACTGTCTTTTGGAAATGCATGTTGTGTTTTGATTTCCTACACTCAGAAAATATTCATGCCTTATCCAAATGATTTTAGATATAGGGAATAGAAAACCCCTCCCAGTGCTGAGCTCAGTTTTTCCAAAATACAGATTCAGTAGTAAAAGGAAACGGCAAGTATTCCAGCATAGCTGATTGTGTTCTCATCAGGGAACTAGAACAACCTTTCATATTCTACAGTTCCCCTACTAAAGAAAGCTGCAGACAAAACTGGACTTGGATATCTGAACTTCTCCTACTTTTCCTTCCCCGNTAACTATGCTATTGTGTCATCTTACTTAAAGCTCTTGAAAGTTATCTAATCTCTTCCACTATACACATGCATGAAAACATGCTGATTTGCTGGAGTGTCCTTGCTTCTGTCTATAGAAACAACTTCTCTCTCAGCTTCTGCAACTCTAGTTCAAGGAGTTTTAAACTGTTTTTTCTGTCCCCTACAATATGGCTTGTGGTCTTCAATTGCAGCTACTTCCCATTCTTTTGTAATACAACTTAGAGTGAGTAAATTGAAGTAGAGTGGTCAGAGCAATTCACTGCTTTCTCTGACATGAAGATGTGTGAAGCTTCCATCTGTCTCATAATGTTGCAGATTTAACAAATGCACATTTATAGCCTGTTTTTTTAAAGAGGAAATGGATTTCAGTACATGCCTGAACTTGATGTAGTTATGTAATTCTGAGAATAACCTTGAAAACTGATTGTGAAACTTTTTGTTTGTTTAGGGCAGTTTTGCTGAAAATCTTGTGTTCCTTCTTGAAGCTTTAAGGAAAGGTAAATGCACTACCAGCCTCTCTCTTAAAATAATATGCGTTTCTGTTTGTCAGCTGACTGAAAAACTAGCATATCATGCTGCTTCCATCTATTTTTACATCTAAAGTTTCTCCATCTACTTGAACAAGTGCTATAAGGCAAACTTGCTCAAGAATGTATCATGGTTGCAAAACAGTGTAGAAGACGTGTAATACTGATCAAATACAGACCTAACCTAAACAATGCCATGAAGACTTATGTCTGATAGACTACTATGAAAGACAGGTTCTTTTATCTAGGTTACACCCATTAAAAATACTGCTTTAAAAATTGGCCGTAGGAGTCTGTCTTTTGGTATTCAGAAATTATGTCTGTCAGAATAGTACAAAATCTCACCAGTTCTTCCATGTATTTTTCTTTTTAGTACTGTAGCAATGCATGTGTGAAAGGAGATGCTAGTGAAATGCCTGAAAGAAAATAATGTAAACTAATTAAAGCCTAAATATGTAAAAGCTGTGAAAATGAGGGTTTGATGGTGCAGTTACCATGTCAGTGATGATAACTTTTAAATTGCTCTCTCAGGTGATCGAACCAGCAGTTGTCCGGTCTTGTTTGTGCTGGATGAGTTTGACTTGTTTGTTCATCACAAGAATCAGACGCTGCTCTATAATCTCTTTGATATATCCCAGTCTGCACAGACTCCCGTAACAGTTATTGGACTTACATGCAGGCAGGTAAGAAATTGCTCGTTAAATGTTTTCAAGTGTTTTTAAGAGACTTTCGTCTTAATTGGAATGTTTTCTCTTCCCTGGTCTGGAACTTTGCTTAATTTACTAGGAGATTTTTCTCAATTATCTGTTTATCAGACTCTTGAATTTAAAAAAAATAATTCAGTGCCGAGAGCAAGCTTAGATGACCAAAAAACTGCAAAGCCTTCAATATCACTGCTGAAAGTCTTACACTGATGAGGAGATAAAGAGCCCTAGTCCTGTATTACTACAGAAGAGCCGTATCTATCAGTGTGTTAGTTTTTAAGCAAATGCTTCAGTAGAGCATTTTCACTGTAACATTAGCATGTTCAAAAGGGATTCATGGTCTGTGTTAAACTTGCTGGGGTTTTTACAATGATGTTGTAAGGAACTGCGGATGGATCGTGTATTCTACAATAATCCTTTCTAACAGTAGGGGAGCTGATACTTTATAAAAATTACACTTTATCCAAATAAAGTGAGTGTGAAGATAGCCAGGTTATGGCAAGACAAAAATAAAAAATTTTTCATGAGAACTTAAATATAGTTGGTTGCCTTTGAGTAAAATTCAGCTGGGCAAATTACTAGTAAAATGAACTATTCTGTATCTGCAACAATAATTTGATGACAGAGTTGCTTAGTTCTGTGTGATAACCTTAAGATAAGTGTTGGCTCTTAAGATTTTCATTATGTTTCTTTAAAATCAAATTCTTTCAGGCTGACAAAAGGCATGAGAAATGACAGCTGCAAACCCCCATATCTACTAGGAACTTGTCTAGAGCCATGATAGGCTGAAACATCTTGGATGCAGACCGAAGTCACTGAAATATTTACATAATCTATGGAGAAATTTGCTGAGTATCCTAGCAACTAATTACCCAGCATGATGTAGTGCAGCACGTGATGCGGATGAATGGCTGGTCGTTAGGCATTTTAAGGCACATCAGCTATAATAATTAGCAAAGGTCTTTCTTGTCTTGCTAGAACACTTTAAATCTGAGATTGTAGTAATTATTTTTGTACTATTTACTTCTGTTTATTGCAGTCTTTTGCAAACTAAGAAGTATGTGTGTGGTGGAGTTTTTTTTAATTATTATTATTTTTTTAAAGGATGTCCTGGAACTCTTGGAGAAGAGAGTAAAATCAAGGTTCTCGCATCGGCAGATATATTTGATGAATTCCTTTGATTTTAAACAATATATTAAAATATTCAAAGAACAGCTGTCTCTTCCTGCTAAATTTCTTGATGAGTCCTTTGCACAAAAGTGGAATAATAATGTTCAGGTATTTAAAGCCCTTAAAAACTTTTCTAGGAAAGCTTCTAAAGCTTTACATACTTATAAACTGGTTTTATTAAGTTTTTACCTAATGTCAGTATTTCTTTTACTATCTGGGATTGGTATTGGATAAATCAATTGCGACATGGTATTTTTGTTTAACTGAAGTTTGAAGATATAGTTAGGTCGCAAGAAAGACCAAAAAGAATAAGATTACACTTCAAGGATTATATTGTTCAATAAGCTGAGGTCTTTCTGAAAATTAGCTAGCATTTTAGGTGAATAACACCTGTTTTGGTCAGAAGATTCAAATGTTGCTTAACAGTATGTGTTTTTTTTTGTTTGTTTTTCTAAGCACCTCTCAGAAGATAAAACTGTGCAAGACCTGCTGCAAAACCTTTTCCACTATAGCAAAGACCTGCGCTTGCTGCATTTGCTGTTGGTATGTATTTGGATAGAATCATAGAATGCTTAAGGTTGGAAGATCCTTGGTTGGACTAGAGATCATCTAGTCCAACCCCCCTGCACACGCAGGGTCACCTACAGCAGGTGGCATAGGACTGCGTCCAAGCGGGTTTTGAAGATCTCGTATACAATATCTTCGTGGATTTACAGTAATGTATAAATAGTTACCAAATCTAAGCTTGAAACGTCTTTTTATTGAGCAGGCTTTGAAACGTATTTTTTCTTCTGTTGCTTTAGGTCTTCTTCAGTTCATACTTTATTAGTGATTTTTACAGTGCTCTCTTTGTGCAGGTGGGCTTTTTAAATTCAAAATGGTGGGGTTTGGGGGATATTTAAAGTAACTTCAGCTTAAGTCTTTTAATTTGTAAGGCAAACTGTAGGTGAAATTTTATCAAAACATTTTTTTCTTTGAGATTTCTATTGGTTGTTCCTGTATCCTGAAAACTGTGCGCAGCAGAAATTACTTTCTGTTTTTTATTTACTGCTTTTTTTGGAGCCAACCGCTTCTACCATTTTTCCCTGTTTTGTTAAATCTGTCACTGCAAGGGCTGCTTCTTTCACTGCCTTACTTCGAGATGATTGCACTTTGGTACCATTTTTTACCCTGTAATTTTGCATCTTGCTATACTTTGGGCGTGCTGCTGCTGTTGGTTTCTCTGTGTTCCTGCCCAGTGCGCATTTGTTTCTTGACCTGTTCTTGAATAACTCCATGCAGATACATGGACTTTCCAGGCTGCCTTTAGAATAAGTGATACTTGCAGCTATCACGTTTGCTGTGGTCATCCCTCTTCCTGCCCCCTAAGATACTTACACTTCTGGTAATAGTGAAAGAAGACCAGTCCATATTCAGTGAGTAGGAGGCCACACTAACAACAAACTTCCTCATGCAACAAATGAGCACAGGCTTAATGTGTTGCCAGCCTTTGTAGAGGATCTAACACAGTTAACATGAAAGCAGTAACATTAATTCCAGTAGATAAGTAACATTTATTTCAATATCTTAGAACATCTCTGTGCTGTCAGCATGAAAAGCCCCCTATACCTACCCGCCCCTTTGTTACTGTGCTGTGTAATTCAGATTTTAATCTTCAGCTCTGCAGTGGGCTGTGCCTGGACTGATCTGTGTTCTCCCCAGCACTGAGCGTGGGGTCTCCTTCTCAGGATGGATATGGACTTTTGGCTTTTGTTCTTGAACACTCATATGGTCACAGCCCTCTTCTCCAGGGACCTGTGTTTACTTGAGTTGGTTACAAGATTGCAAGTTATTTCCAGCTTGGTAGCACCTGACTCCATCTCTGTGGCTTCAAGGCTGTGGGGTTTTTAAATGCTGTCAAGAGGCGTCTCTGAAGAATGCCAGAAAGAGCTGATGGAGAGGTGAATAATTTCACTTAGCTGGGACACACCCTGAAGCTCAGAGGCTCAGAAACATCATCTTTGCAATTCCTTTCCTTTAGGAAAAAGTCCAGGGATTCCAGAGGGCTGGCCTGGCCTTAGGAAAGACTTAAGCAAGGGAGGCATTCGGCAGCTCTGTCTTTTCTGTCTTGCAACCAGGGCATCCACTCCTCTCAGCAGCAGAGCCACATCTTCCCTACTCTTCCTTTTGCTGCTGATGTGTTTGAAGAAGCCCTTGTTGTCCTTGACGTCTCTTGCCAGATTTAATTTCAGATGCGCCTTAGTCTTCCTCACCGCATCCCTGCATTCGCTGACAACATTCCTATATTCCTGCCAAGGAGCCAACCCCTTTTCCACATCCTCCTGCTGTCTGAGTTTTGCCAGGAGCTCCTTGCTCGTCTGCACAGGTCGCCTGCCCCCCTGTCATCTTGAGCATGGGGAAAGAGGTGCTTGAATCCTGGCCAGCTCTTGGAGCCCCCTTCCTTCCAGGGCCCTGGTCCGTGGGATTCTTCCAGGTGGGTCTCTGAAGAGGCCATTTGCCCTCCTGGTGTCCAGGGTCACAGTCCCACTTACCACCCTGCTGCTTGCTTGCTGGACCTGAACTCCTCCATCTCCTGGTTCCTGGAGCCCGGGCTCCCTCAGCCTTCCCCTCTCCAGCCTCTCCTTCTTTATTTGTTGGCACCAAGTCCACCATACCCCTTCTCCTTGTTGGCTCCTCTGCTCCCTGCGTTAAAAGTCATCGTCAATGTTCTGTAAGAGCCCTAGGTCCTGTTGTACCTGGCTGTGGTGTCTGTCCAGCAGGTATCAGGGTGGTGGAAGGCCCCCATCCTTCCCCTCACAGGCAGGACTGAGGAGATAACAACCTCCTGTTTGTCTTCCCACATGCTATGCAGCCTGTTGGCTTCCTGGCAACTTGCCACAATTTCGGGGTGGAAAACAGAGCTACTGTTGCTAGTTACCTACTTTTCCAATAGAAAAGAATTCCATTTACAACAAGAACCGATTTTTAAATTTGGAGCTTCCCATCATTTTGCATTGTCAGAAGAGATGCCTGTTTCCAGGGGAAGTTCAGTACCCACCACGCGTTGCTCCAGGTGCTCTGAGCCTCAAACCTCCCAGGCAAAATGTAGCTACTAGTTATTTAGAAGGTTTTCAGTATAATCCCACTGCCTGCTCAGGGTTTATTTATTAGTGTTTCCAGTGACTCCAAGGGAAATGTGTTAATTTGTGCTCCATCACATATCCAATAATGAGTAACTTGGTGTTTTCTGCCTGATTTCTAGATGCTGGCTTTGAGAAACATCACGGTGCAGCACCCCATGCTGACTGTGGCCGACCTCCTGGAGGCGAGCAAGCAGCGCAGCGTGGACTCAAGGGCAAACATCGTGCATGGTGAGACCTGTTCCGGGGCTTCCCCCCAGGCTCCCTAGTGACTGTGGGAGCCTGTCCAGGCCTGGAGGTGCTCCTGGTACAAGGAGGCTTCTGCCATGGGGAGGTCTGCTCTGCTCCGGTCTGTCTCCTGCATCTGCTCACGTACAGCTTCCAGTTTCTGTAATGTGTTGTTACACAGGGAGCTCAGCTAGTGCCCTGTCATGGCGCAGACTTTGTTTTATCCTGCTGTTTCTTTATGGCTTCCACATTCTCTAGGCTCTGCTTTGGTCCTGTGATTCTTGAAAAGGCCCTTAGTGTTGTGCTGCTAGTTCCCTATGGGACTTCTATAGCTTGGAATTGCAAATAATCTTTTCAAACTCTCATTTCATGACATAGTATATAATAGGCTGTACATTGCGTAGCAGGACAAAGAATTTTTAGCAGCATCACAGCAATCTGTAATGCTGTTTTATTTTCTTTATACTTAAATTCTTTGTATTTTGGAAGAAACAGGCTATTTCTTAATTCTTTCCTCATATACCCAGAAAACTAATATTCTCACTTGTTTAGCCTCTCTGCTTGAGGCACTGGTTGCATTACAGAAGATCCAAAACACTAACATCCACGAGGTCAACAGCATATCATAAGTTGAGGATTAAAAATAGAACATGTAAACTGTTTGTATTTCTGATATGCTTAAGTGAAATATTTAGAGCTCTTGTCTTTCCCTCTAGGTTTGTCTGTCCTGGAAACTTGCCTAATTATAGCTATGAAACACTTAAATGATGTTTATGAAGGAGAACCATTTAACTTCCAGATGGTTTACAATGGTGAGAAATGCGTTAGCTTTACATACCCAAGACCAATGATTTTTCCTGGAGTAACTCTTTTTTTTTTTTTTTTTTTTTTTTTTTTCCCTAATGCAGAATTTCAGAAGTTCATTCAGAGGAAGGCCCATTGTATGTACAACTTTGAAAAGCCAGTTGTCATGAAGGTAACCCCTGAATGTAACTAGTCAGAGATGAGTGTGTGTGTTCTAACACAGACACCTGAGTAGCCAAAGTCAGGCCGAGAAGCAGCCCGGTGGCCTGCATGGGGCTGGTGTGGTGAACTCGGGGATTGCTGGTGCAGAAAGGTGATTCCTTAGAAACAAGGCCTTCTTGAGGTGGGCTGAACTAGCAGGTAGTGTTGGGGTCAGTGGGAGTTACTGTATCCAAAATGTCCTTCCCCTGTCCCCTCTGTCAGGGGGCAGTGACTTCAGGTTCCTTGTTTGATTCTGCTGCTTAGAAGTGATGTCTCCAAAACTTCCTGCATTAAGACCAGTTTGTAAAACTTGTTTTTCTTTGAGCTTAGACAAGTGTGACTGGTTAATGAAACGGAGGTTGTTGAGCATGGCTGTATGCACCCGGAATAACTGTTGCCTATGCACTGAGTGCTGTTGTTGGCTGCCTGGGCTGCTGTTCTGTTAGTGTAATTGTGCCCAGCCTCTGTTCAGCGAGCTGCTGCTTCGTGTGTCGTCGTGTTAGAGCACAGTATTTGACCAGCTACCCATGCAGGTGTTAAGCTTTCAGTTAATAAACGTACCCCCCATGACCAGCACTTCAGTAGTGAAAATAGTGAAGTTTTGGTACTTCCAAGCTGAACGGTTGTGCTTTCTGAGTCAGTGTTATGCAGTCAAGCTTAAATGTATTGCAAGTGCCCAGAGAGCAGGATGCTTTGCAATCTATCCGAAAAGGAAATGGAATAAGGTAAAATGGAGTTGACATTTAGGGTGTGTGTGGCTATTGAATCACAGATTAGCGTAGGTATTAGAGCCAGGGAGGATGCAAGCTTCCACTTCCTCATGGCTTTTTGTTCTCTTGCTCTCAGGCATTTGAACACCTACTGCAACTGGAATTAGTAAAACCTGTGGAGAGACCGACAGTACGGGCTCAGAGAGAGTATTTACTGATGAAACTGCTCTTGGACAGCAATCAAATCATGGATGCGCTGCAAGCGTATCCAAACTGCCCCACGGACGTGAAGCAGTGGGCAACATCATCGCTCAGCTGGCTGTGAACTTTCTGGAACTAATATCATCACTTACTACATCAAAACTTTTGGAATTAACTCTAGAAACACTTCCCTGCAGGGAGTGTTGCAGTTAATAAATTTTTGCAAGAATGAGTGGAAAGTTTCTGCTTTGCTGCTCGGGTTGGGATCTGAGGAGAACTGTAATGCTGTTACCATCTGCTTGCCATGAATTAGCTGAGCTCAGCTTAGTGCAAACTTTCCCTCACTCAGTTTTTGACTTGGGAGAAATAAGAGCAACTCCCTGAGTTTCTTAATGCCAAATTGAGCCCCCCTGTAGCTACTGCCCTTGTGGCACAGCAAAAGACTGGGGGTTTGTGCTGCAACCTCAGTGTGGTCTCTGCAGCACGGCCATTTCTAGTGCAATTTAAAGCTGCTCTTTGGGGTTCTGTCTCTTCAGTGTGTGACTTGAGATGTAAAACTTCATTAATTTTTTATTAATTGCAACTAGCTTTCACTGATAAGCGGCAGCACTTGCTCTGTTGCTGCTCTGTGTTGATGAAGGGACCTTTTCCATGTGACTCTGCAGCTGAAGCCTGACCCAGCTGTGCCCATGTCCCGGGGCTCCAGGGCTGGCTGGTAGCTGGCTGTGCTTTAACAACTCTTCCAGGGAACGCTCCTCTCCCTCCAGGACTACCTGGACCTTCCCTTTCGCCAAGGAAGAAAAATGCAACTCTCCTGGTAACGCCTGCGTGCCATCACGGTTAAGAGCGAAACAAGTAACTGCTTTGTTCGCATTAAACGTTACCTCCACCTCTTGCAAAGACTAGAGGTACTTTGAAAAGCAGCAAAATAGTAACATAAGAGGTGGAGCGGCAGGAGCTCTGTGGCCTTACAGCTACAGAACAGCCGCAAGGCTAGCGGAGCCTCCTGCAGCTGCACGTTAACCTTTGTCAGAGCAAATCTTCAGCAGAAATATTGATTCCCCAAAGCAGATTTTATAGAAACCAGGATGACTGAATTTAACAGCCTTTTTAAAAGGGAGAGAGGCCACTTACTTGGGATGCTGGTGGAGGCCCTGGCCTCTCCCTCCCCGCGGTGCAGCAGGGACGGGAGGCCGGGCAGAGCGGCGGCAGCCGGAGCTGCCTCTGGTTCTCCCACCGGAGCAGCGGCTGCTCCAGTCCAAGGCGAAGAATCACAGGGCCCTGGAGGCGCTGGAGCGCTGCTGCGGGAGCTGCCACTGCCAGAGCAGAGCCACGGAGCTCCAACCAACCATCCCGCCGGCTCTGGGAGCTGTAGACGGTGCTGCTGAACTATCCCGCGGTGCCGGGGAGGGCTGCGCTGGCACGGGCACTGCCTCGAAGCGCCGGCGGCGACGGGGATGCTGCTTCACGCCCAGGCTGGCACCTCCGCGACGGCCCCTTTGCTCCAGCATGAGACGCGGCCGGAGGACGACGGCGTGAGCAGGAGCGGGGAGCACCTCCGCCCCCAGAGCCCTAGCGCAGAAAAAGCGTCCTATGCAAGGCGTAGTAGTCATATGTTTTATTTTAACGTTTGGGGAGAGGGGGAGAAAGAGCGCATACATTTTGATTTGTACAATATTTAACAATCACTTTATTTATTGAGGGTGGGGGGGTTGGTTGGCTTCCAGTACTTGCAGAAAAACAGCAAGCACATTTTGACAGTAGTACAACAACCTGTGCCCAAAACACTGACAAATACAAAGAGTAAAGGTCAAATAATTGCTTGGCAAAAGCTTGAGAGGTAACGAATAGTATATGGACTGAAACGGCATTGAAAAAAAAAAGGGCAAAATAAAAAGGGAAAAAAAAAAGGCAAGGAAAATAAAGTACTGCTGGTTGAGTATCTGAGGTAAATGATGTTTCATCAAGGATGCTACTTGAGTCATTTTGCCCATATTACAGCTGTCTGCATTTTGTACCAAGTGCTCCTAATAAAAATAAATGCATTAAAAAAGGTTCAAAAAAGATGCTGGGAAAGACGAGCAAACTGGTAACCCTCTTTATTCGGCTGAATCTAATATGAACAGGGAATGTCTGGTTCCTCTCTGGCACCGTTTCAGGGAGCAAGCCAAGCGCTGGGATGTGAGGAGTACACTGATTTTTAAAAAACACTCTGACTAAAGCTCCAAAGCGGTGCCTGGAGTCCGGCCGCTGGGAAAGGGCGCGGGCTCCGCTCTGCGGCACCGGGAGGGCCGGGGCGGCACCGCTCCCCGAGCGCCCTCTGCCGCACAGCGCGACGGGCCCCTCCGCCTGGGCCCGCACGTACCCAGCGCCTGGAGGCCACAAGGGGACGAGGGGCAGCAGGTCTGCGGGGAGACAAGGCCAAGCTCTTCGCCCTCGCCCTGCCTCCCCCCTGAAACGCTGCCCTGGCCTTCGCGCAGCCGGCGCGGAACCTCCGCGCACTGCGCGGGGAGCGAACCAAGAAGGGGCAGGAGGAGGCCCTGCAAAACCGCCGGGCACCCGAACGGCCCAGGGAGCCCAGGGCTACCAGCTCAAAGCACCTGTACTGTGAACGCCCTGTCACAGCGCTACGCGCTGACGCTCTTAGACCCGGAAAGCTCTGGAGCAGCGACACCTCTGGAGCTCTGTAAGCAGGGGCACGGGGAGAGCCCCTTCCGCCGGGGAAGCTCTCGGCTTTCTCGAGGCCGCCGGCAGCCACGCGGCTCCCCTGGACCGGTTACTGACCTTCCTCACCCACCTGGGCTCCCTCCACTCGCTAGCAAAGGGGTTAAAGCTCAGGAGGAGACAGAAGGCGTCAGGAAAGCACGAGCAGATTCTTGTTTGTTCAGAACTCATCAGCTATTCCCATGGCCTGCTGTGCACGTAAAACAACAACCCTGCACTGAAAATGGAAGCAAAATGAAAGCATCAATCCAAAAATTGGCCACACACCAGATTTTTTTTTTCATTTCAGAACCAAGCTGACCAAGTTGGCCCTGAGAGCAGCCTGTGCCGACCCTCCAGCACGGGGCTCTTGTGGCTGTGTGAAGCCTTAGGGAACAAGTGACCAAGAGCAAGACTGAGAGCATGGGGTGAGTGTGAAACCAGGGCCGCTGCGGTTCCCTTCTGCCCCCCTGCTGAGGACGTGCCCACCTAGGGCTCCTTTCGCCATCACGTCTCTTCTTGTTCCCCGAGGTTCGTGTAAAACCGAGCACAGCTCCTGCTTGTGCAGGTCGACTTGGCGACGGCCGTTCGCAGGGAGCTCCTAACAAACGGCAGCACTAAGAGCTTCCTCCGAAGGGCAGCGAACGCCGGATTTAAACCCAAAACCTACAGGGCTCAACGGCGAGCAGGAGCAGCTCTGCTTGGTCCTGCGCGCGAGAGGTTTGTAAGATTTGACTTGGATGGTTGTAGGTAGAGGATGGGCAGTAAGTGTAGTGAGACTGTTCTGCTGAAAAGCACTTTGGCACCCACCTACCACTCAATTCTAATTGAAATAAGGCATGACTTCCTCAACTCTAAAATAATGTTGGAGTGGTTGAAGCAGTTCCAATGTTTTTCCTTATTTTTTTGCGCATCCGAGCTACGTATGTTGGTATTCGTTACCTCTAAATAGTCATTGCATATTTTAAGTTATGAGCATAACAGAGTTATCCCTGACATTTTTAAGCAGTCGTAACTGGAAATCTGTGGCTGTAATGTGCAGTTCGATTTGAGGAGAAACCTACGTATCCCAGGCGTTAAACAGCGCTCCAGGAAGATGGCACCAAGCTGGAGCAGAGCGAAGCTGCGAGTCTCAAAGCAGAGGTGGCGGCTGGGCTAACTGAAGCTTCCTGAGGTGATCCTGAAACAGTGATGCAGAAGCCACTGCACCCTGCTTAGTGAAACAGAAGACACGCGGGCAGACCGTTCACAAACATAAATAGGAAAAAGACTTTTTAAAAAAAGAATAAGAATTAAGAGCCTTCCAGTGTCACAGCTCACAGAAATTTTTTTTAAAAAAGTCATGCTTAAGTTTTCAAATATTCCTCAGACACAGCAAACCTAAATAGTATTCAGTTAAATAAATGTATGAGACATTCTGGGAATTGGAGGTAAGAGAAAAAAATTTAAACTAAAAAGAGGAAGAAAAAATTTGTTTCAATAAACAGCACTTTTTTTTTTTTTTTTTATACACAACAAGCTAGCACAAGAGAAGGCTAAAAACACTGCTTTAGGAATGGCCATTTACTGTTGGCAAGAAGCATAGCTTACCCTTTTTAAATAACACAGTGAATTTGAAATACATCATTTACAAAACATGGATCAATTTATTATTCAAATTTTGTTAGTGTTGTCAATCTCATAATTTAGCAGAGGTGGAACTGAGGTATACCTTGTTGAGGGAGGTTAAGTAATACTTGGAAGCCTCTTTGCTATATCCCACTTGATTACTTTTGTTTATGTACACTGAACAGCAGCACACTAAACATTCACAAGCTGTGTCATATTGGCATTACAATAGTCATTTTTATAAACAACAGCAAATGCAATAAAAACAAGTAACCCTTTTTTAAATCTGAAATGAAATGTTTGATTTAAAAAAAATAACAGTAGTTCATTTAAGGAATTAGTCTCTTCTGACAGACATTAAGAAATCTGATGTCAGTTTTTAAAACACTTGATTAGCCAGTACAGGTCCATATTCTTCATTTAAGTTCCTTGATAACATGTCACCATTTCGCAGTCACATGTCCTTCAGGTGTGAGCAGGGAATGCAAAAAGTCTCACGGATCCATGTTTGGGAGGAGAGAGGAAGGGAAAAAATAAAGGAAAAAAACACCTCTTGATGTGTCCCAGGGAGACTTACCGTCCTTTCCACACAGAAAGCAGTAATTAGGTGAGCAGTCTCGTTAGGTTTAGCAGCTCCAGTTAAGAGTCCGGTTGGTCAGGCACGTGACCAGTGCAACTATCATAGACTGGATTCTTTGGGAGGAAAGTCAACATTTGTCACCATTGTGACCACAGTCACGATGTCCTCTGTCGCTATAATATTAGTTAGTTTTTGCATCTGGATAATCCGCTCTTCTACGCAGCCCGCAGACAGCCGGGCTTCCGCGTCGTGATCCCAGCACTCCTCTATGGTCTCGCAGAGCATGGCCATGCCCTGCAAGCAGACAAGCCCAACAGCCGCGTTACAAATCACAGTGTCCCGTTTCCAGCACGCTCGAGGGAAGCGGGTCTAACATCCTATTTATTTTGAACCCGTCTGATTCGTTTTGCACCCTTTAAACAACACAGGCAACAGCGAACGAATGGGTTTCGCGACATGGTGTCGTGGCCTGCCACTGATGATCTCCTGCATCCTGATCAGCAGGATGTTTTAGGAGATCTCAAGCTAAGAGAAGTCGAGTTTTGCCTGAGTAAAGCCCAGGCAGCACAGAGGGGCTTTACGCTGGGCAGCTGGAGCTTTTCTCCCTGCTGCTAATAGAGCAACACGCTCACCGGCGGCAGCAGCCGCTCGCGTGTCTTGCGGACGCTCGCGCCCCTAACAACCCATTAGGCAAACACGGTGCTCGCAGTGAGGGGCGGCACGCGTGCAAATCTCCAGTCGAAAACCTAACCAGAAAACCAGGTTTCCTCCACAAGAGATGTCAGAAATTCCTTACGTGACACTGCTTACCCTACGTGATTACACGTAGCTGGGGTTTGCAGCTTCAAGAGTATTTTTTTAATATAATTTCAACACACACATTTTATTTTCAGAAATTAAACTCAAGTCTCTTTTTTCCACCAACAAATATTCAAATGCTTTCAAGTCACTTGAGAGTTAATATTTTAAAACAAAGACTATATAGCTCAAAGCCCATTTAATTTTAACCATAATTATTAAATCAAAGTTCTTCCTAAAAGAGAGCAACATGAACATGACAAAATCTGAAGTCCAAAACATGACAACTTTGAAGATATTGATGGCTTTGCTACTTACAGAATGTTTTTGCCAACACTCTCTTAAAACGGGTCTCTTCTTTTTGTGAACTACAACTTCCTGCATGTCTTCGAGGGAGGGATGTTGGCCAATTTCTTCTTCGAACGGCAGCATGTACTCATCCACGGGGCCTGTGAACAACAAGGAAGGGTTAAAATGCACATATTTCACCAGTATATATAGATCAAAAAGCCCAGTAGCTTAGATTCACAGTCCAGAATCAAAACATGACAGAGTAACTCTCACTCATGTTGCCATTAAATGCTGAGACTAGGACAAGCCAGCAGTAGCAACGTGCTAGGAGGTATTTTAAGCAAGACACCAGATGTTTTCAATGCCACACGCACTCCCGAGTCCTTACGCTGAGACTAAGAGTACTGCCTTGTCTTTAACACAATTAAAGAAATAAACTTCCTCTCCTGAGCTACGAATTTTGGAATTATAGATCATGAAAATATTTGTTGTAACACATACCCTCCCTCGTGCTCTGAGATATAGTTTTAAAGAAAATTAAGTGTGCCAGAAGAGGAGGAGGAAGAGGATGGCAGAAGTGAAGCTTTGGTGCCTGTGATAAGGTCCATTCCCATCACAGTGCTGCTTATTAAACAGCACTTATGGAGTCTCCTTTGCTTTCTGGGATAATCACCACTCCCGCCAGAGACACCTACAGCAGACTCCTACCAGGTTTAGGTAAGTCTGTTTTACATCACACTGAGGCAATGGGGGAAAAATAATTTAAAAAATCCATATAGAACGTGGAGCTGACTCAGATTTCGTGCAAGATGGTGCTGCTCCTGTGGCTGAACAGCTACAACTCTTCACAAGGCTCAGACCGCCCAGCGGCTCCTCCCGGGAAGGCTGGAAGTCGGGAGGCGGCACTCGCGGCAGAAGAGCCCGGAGAGCCCTGGGCCGGGCTGCTCCGGCCCCGCGTGTCCTGCCTCCGCACGCGGCTGCTCCGTGCCCCGCGTGTCCTGCCTCCGCACGGGGCTGCCCCGTGTCCCGCGTGTCCTGCCTCTGCACGGGGCTGC
>VZSV01000167.1:1038550-1078551 GCA_013398735.1 Nothocercus julius | reverse complement strand
GCAGCAGGGCCCTCTCCTGCCCGCAAACAGCCCGGGCATCTGCACCACTAAACTGGGGTGTTGGAGAGGTAACTGGAAGGGAGCTTCAAAATACCGTATCAAGCACACGGAAAGGCACATTACAGTGTTTAAGACCATTTCAAACCACTCCTGTGAGTTTACGGACTGCTGATGCAGCAGCAGAAGATGCCCAAGACAACGAGCAGGTCCTTCTCGTGCCTTTATGTTCTCAGGACTACACATACCAGAGCAACAGGGCTGCTCCCTGCGCTGGAGCTGGGCTAGCACGTGCTTGGCATCACAGGGATAATGAATGATAGGAGAGACCAAGCGCTCCTTGCAGGCTGCATGAGCTGGACCAGCAGGGTCCTGAGCACCATTGGAGCCCAGGAACCGTTTGAAAAATATCAGTAGTTATTTGCATTCATAGGATGAAAATAGTTGTTTAACAAACTTCTTTCCCGTGGTTGTGAACAAAATAAAAAATAATAATAAAAAAAGTACCAGAGAGTCATTTTATGCCTCTCTGTTCCTACACTTCCCTAGTTCCTTGGGTACCATGTATCCCTCAGGAACATGGAAATCCCATCCTTCTAGTCTTGCCTCAATGGAAAACAGTAATCATGAGACTCTGAAAAACAAAGTCCTTATCCTCCCTGCTCCTTTATGGGGATCAAACCCCCAAACCACTAAAAATTTAGAAGCACAGGGCAATCTTCCAAGAGCTTTAGGGATATCCTACATAGAACTTCTGAGTTTGAAACGCTGTCCTCGACCCTTCACACTCCAGATCCCGATCCCACACTTTTCAGTAGAAATGTGGGTACCAGCAGTTTAAGCATTTTTTGTCTACCACAGAAATGCAAATATATGCTTGCTTGGTTTAGTTTAGGAATTAATACAGCTCTTATAAATACAAAAGAAATGGAAAAACCTCACAGAACAATAACCACAGGCACAAACAGAGACTTCGTATCCATCCCAGTCGAGAAAAACTCCACGGGAGCCGCACACGTGGCGGGGAGACGGCTGCAATCCCTGCAGGCAACTAGCCAGGAGCCGCATGGGCTCCTCCAGAAACCAGGGCTATTCACAACCACAGTCTGAACTTTGAGCAAGTCACAAAACCCTCTGAGAATATGATGTTCACACTAAAAGCAAATGCATATTTTAATGTTCTGCAGTGATTTTTTCCGAACTAGCTTCCTAATTTTGCCATCAACATATCTGCCAACAGGCCCTTGACCTTCTCGGAGAAGGCAAGGTAAAGAGAATGATTCCGGGTACTTTGGGAAGAGCACAGGTCTCACATGTCTGGTGACATAGAATACAAACTGAAAGGCAGCGGATTAAACATTGATGAGGGCACCTCAGAACTGGGAAGTGAACTGGGAAGACAACTACCTAAGGGGGTCTCGACAGCACTGAATACTTTTAACAGCTCTGTTTTAAACGACTGAGTATCAGAGAGACTCTTGCAGGCCTGCTGAACATCTTCCACGCTCTGTCAGCTTTTAATGCGCAGAGGCCCAGCCAGGGTTTCTGAGAATAAGGCACAAACTGCTGCCTGCGGCCGGGCTCATCGCTGGGAAAGGGTCTCTCCCCGCCACCTCTCCTCTGGGAGCTTCCAAGCACAGGCCTATTCCTAAAACTGAAACAACTTCTTAAGAGGTCAGGAATTAGTAACACTGCTAGTATGTCTGTGTTTGTGTTCTGTTACCTGTTAAACACTTAAAAATACAGCTGTAATTAGGGTTTGTTTAAATGGAGATAGCTCATTCAAAAGCAAATTAAGAAACAAGGACTTTTTCTTTTTAAGTTAAAAACAAAATCATCAAGATCTAGAAAAGGATATTTGGGCATCTGTTTTTATAGCAAACATAGTATTAAATAAGCATGCATCATTTTAAATACCTGGGCTTCAATTATTTGCCATATAAATTATTTCTTCTGGTAAAGATCTATAGTAGCTACTTATGTAATGGCCCATGAATGCTTTGAGCAGCCATCTACCAACTACACATTTAGGGACTCCTTGTTTATAAGGCCTTTTCTAGCGCACTCTTACAGTCTCCCATCCAGGCGTTTTCTTTTAAGCACTCGTTCCCAGCCGGGCCCATCAATACCACAATGGAGGGAACACATTGGATCCTTCCCCACTCCGATTCCACTTAATGGCTGAACCAGGTTACAGAAGAAACCCTTTCCAGGCCTGAAGGGCTGAAATGCAGCATTGCAGAACAAAGTCTCACACACTTCTGGCGGTCCAGGTCTCAAAATCATTTAGTTCTCCTTTTTAAATTAACATTGCCCAACATCAACATTCCTGCATGTTTGGAGTATCTCCTTCTAAAAACACTTCTCCTTTTCTTATTCTTCAAGTGTTGCAATGGTTCTATAAGAGCATCTCCAATAATAGCAAGGCAACATAGGAAGAAAAAAATGGAACAAAACTCAAACACTTGATTTCTTTATTCTTCTCTGTAGCCAATTACGATTTTCCGTATGTGGTAGAAGGATAAAGACTGTCTCAAAACTGCAATTGTGTAAGGCAGATTTGATGAACCGATGGGTAATTTACAGAATAAAAGTAATAAATGAAGGCCTATTAAAGATTTCTTAATAAATTTATATTTATCAAAGCAAGGTATAAAAACGTGGCCAGGGGTAATTTGCAAGGAAACCATCCCAGCTCCACACACGCCTTGCCAAATGCTTTGGCATAGGTCGGTGGCTGAGACCAAATGCCAGAGGTCAAAGAGAACAGCAAAGAGCGGTGCTTGTTTTGCTGCCTGGTCCTCTCCTACCAGCCTCCCATGCAGAGATGAAGTTTTCAGCGCGCACGCAGACACATACCGACTAAAGTCAGAACTGCTGGAAGCCTTTCTCCTTCTCTGCTCTACACCCCATGTTATTTTCATATAGCAGAAATGGCTTTGAGCTGCAACTTCTTAAAGCTGAATCCGAGCTAACAAACCCAAGATCTAAGGACAAGAAGGTCTTTGCAGCCCGGCATCTTCAGGAAGAGATGCACAGAAGGTGGTGCTCACAGCATGGCTGTGATGAGAGCCACCTACCAGCCTCCATCAGACAGGACGCTTCCTGATGCTCACAAAGCTGGATTTGCCTCAGGGGGTTCAAGAGCAGAGGGACAACTGGATCAGTGTCTCTTCCAAATACATGCTTCAGCTGAGATTAATTCTTGGTTCATCTAGTATGCGATCTTTCAAGTCCAGGGACGCACACCAGTGAGGAGCAGCCATAGATGGTAAATGTATTCTTTAAACTTCATACCAGATTATTGTGCTCAATTCTAGAAATATCGGGTAAAGAGTTCAAGAAGCGATATATAGGATGTTAAAAAGCATAATATGCAGCCCTATTTTTCAGCTGTGGAATCCTCTCCGAGGAAATTAAAGGGAAATGGTAATTCCTCGCAACCAGGCTTGCCTTTCTGAATGCTCCAAGAAGGGCAGGAGGAGCTGTGGATCATCACTTCTTCAATTTTAGGTAATATTTAGTTGGCCTGGATCAGGACTTCCTTGTGCTCTGAGATGGTAAGAGCATGAAGCATCTTTGACCCAAGTCACTTCAAATGTTTCAAAAGACAGCATAAAAGTAGGTTATGAAAAAAATGTTATGTAAATCTGCAAGCTTTTTTCAACCCTCTCAACATATGACTCTTACTTTAAAATCAAAAACAACTCCATGATCCAATAAGACATTCAAAACACGGGCACTCAACTATGGTACGGGTGGTTAATTATCTTTGCACAGTGGCTGTAACATGAGGAGAGCTGCACCTGTACCTATGTGAACTGACAGAAAACAAACACGTTACTGTATCAATTATTATGCTATCTAATAGGTTGTGGTCCTATCTGTCAGATGGGAGAGGGCTAACGCTGCACTTGTAATTAGCATTAACTGACATCCCTGGCCCAAGCTCAAGAGACTGAAAAATAAATGAGCATAAATGAGCATGTCAGCCCCTGGCCATCCACAGGCATATTTCTACTAGGAATATTAGTTGGATGCTGTGGGGAAATCTAAACTACCTCTAATTTTGAGAGTGAAAGCATTTGCCCACACAGACTGCAGTCTTATTTTCAGTGTACTTAGTGCTGAGGACTGCAAATTAACAGAGCAAGAGCAACTCTTTCTGTATAAAAATACACAGACGACAATATTTAACACGCTAACCCATTTCCAGGTAAATTTGATCAGATCTATGAATATACATTTGTTGCATGGTGAGATCAAATATAAGTAAGAGATTCAGTCCCTTCAAAATGTTAGATATGCTTTACAAACTTACATTTGCTAATAACTCATTTAAGAATTACTGAAGTAACAGATTTTGTGGAATTTGACAGTCTGCTTTAACTAGGCACCAGACAATGCAGTGAGGCATAAGATCCACAGCATGAACTGGAGCCAGACATTTGTAACACAGAACTGCAGGGAGCGGCAGCAAGAGCAGTTGCTCCCATGGCCAGGGAACCCATGGCCCAAACTGGAACCTCAGTTACCTTCAACACCCACAAAAATGGTCCAAACTGTCCCAAATGGAGTAACAAATTGACAAGGCCTTTGCACTTGTGCTGCAGACACTGGCAGGAGCTCAACCCTAGTTAGCTACTGTAACAGCAGCTCCTCAGGAGCTCTCTCCAACCAAAATACCCATCAGAAACCAATCAGGAAATGCAAACAAATTCATTACAAAAACTGCTCCTACTGCATTAAGTTGTTGCATAGTTCTCTATCCAAAGGGAATATGAAGATAAGATAATCCACACAACCATGAGCCTCAGCTGTGCAGGAGCTGTCCCTTAATATGGGCACACAATGGGAAACAATTTTGCTTTTAAAAGAAAATGAAGCTGTTTCCATTTTCTCAAAAGTTTATCCTTAACACTTCATTACAGTTTTAAACATTTCTTCTTGCCTATTACTTCATTCTTTGCAATCTTGCACTTTCTTGCCTTATAACATGTTCTGGGACTTTTATTTTCTTAGTATGTTCCTTCTCCTAACTCTTCCAAAATTTATCACTGTCCTATATTTTCTCATTTCTATCTTTCACTTGTTCCTCATACATCCTTTAACTTCTAGTGAAGAAAAGATTACTATGAGGACACTTGTACCCCAACACTCCTCTTATCTTTTTGGAATAGACTAAGGGAAAAGAACAAGAGGCTCCTGATGTTATTGATTTCATACAGAAATCAATACAGAAATCACTCTTTTCTAGTTGCTAATTCTAGTTACTAATCCATTTTATCATCCTGCCTCGCAAGCCTAGGGGAAAAAATTAATCTGCCTAAAAACTACAGATAACGCTCCGATTATTATTAAATATTATATCAATATTTAATTTATCATTATATAAATATTTAAATATTTGGTGTTTATAAAAGTCTTCCTGCTTCCTCTGCCTCCTATTCAAATCAGCTCTAATCAAATTTAAAGTTGAGAAATACAGTTCTGCTGCATATATTAGAATATTTTTTACATGCTATTTTCATAATTTCATTTAGTTTTTCAAACAGAAGTAGCTTTTCCCGACTTTCCACAAACCTTACTGCTCGTTCACCACAAGATTAGAAAGTGTTATTACACCATAGCTACCCCATACGCAACATATATTTATCCTAACAGATATAATCAGAGCATTAACAAAACAGATCTTTATCCCCTTTAATAAAAGGTTATGATGTATCACACACAAACCAGGCAACAAAAGACCTAGAATAAATTGGAAGAAAAGCACCAAAATTCAAACTCCCTATATATCACACACATTTAGCAGTTACTTGTTTTCCTAGCACTTTAATGAGTATTTATTTCCTTTAATTTTAGAAGGGAAATTACATCCTGAAATTCCTGACAGATCTAGCAATTCTGTCTTTGATCTTATAAAGAAATCTTCTAGGTTAACGTAAAACCCAAAATACAGAAAAGTTTTATGGATGTAAGAGTTCATGCTAGTAGATTGCACAAAGTTTGAGTACGTGCAGTATTTTCCTGCAGGGCCAGGAAATACATATATTTTCCTCTACATTATGTCCTGTTATTTGACAAGTACTTACTCCTGCTGTTCCCTCTCCTCACCCCAGCTTTTCTTATTTATTAATATGGAACTGAAAACAATTTTGTTTCTCAATGACAGGCAGCAATGCTCCCTGGAATACCCTGGAGCCAAGCAGCAACACCGAAAATATCAGTGAAGTTCAGGGAAAACTCATGTAACCATTTTCAAATGCCATTTTCCCCCCAACATCACTGTATTCAAGCCCAGGGGTCACTGTCCCAAATTAGGGAGCAAAATATCTGCAAAAACCCAGCAGTTGCATGGCCCGGGGCAAGTGGCTTTCCCCCTGTGAACACATAGCCTATTTGGTTCGTCATTCTTCCTGTGGCTCTGAAGGGTTTACGGTCTTGATGCTTTTTGGAAAGGCCTTCTCATCTCAGCCAGATGCTGAGACACAACTGGACACAAGGAAAGGCAGTTCTAGCGTCAGTGCAGTAGCTGCACTCAAAGGATCACCTGCAGCCTGACAAGAGCAGGAACTACGTGCACGCAGCCAGAAAGTTTGGACCATGTCTGAGCCATCACCAACTGACATTTCAGATTGTGAGATCGTGATCCTAAAGTGTTTTCCAGGTAAAAACACAAATGCTGGTAAAATTGGGAATCTAAAGGCAAAATACAAAATGTCTAATGCATAAACAAGTTAAAAAAAGACGACAGCAATGACAGTAAGGCCACCAGGCAGACTAAGCTCAGTGCCTGTGTTTCAATGAACGCTTGGCTTCTACTCCCTTTAAATGGTGTCTGTGTCTCAGTTCCATGTTTTAATAGCTGTGCTTCCACCAGTTACTATTTTCTGCTCCCTGCTAATTGCCGCTGTGATCTTGTGCGTTTGGTATTAGCCTCCCTGCTTCACTTTGCTTTTAAGCAAAGCATTACATAAAGCTCAGTCACAAGTACCTGAAACCAGCTGCAGGCAACTTTCACACAAGTGATCCTTTAACCACATGGGAGCAGAGACTTCCCACACCCATCCTGCAATATTAAGTCTTTGCCATCTCAAGCTGTGTTGTTTATTTTTCCCCCCCTCAAAGACATAGACATGTACATATATTAAGAAGCTTCTCAGGTGTTCATCAAATATCAATTAATTAAAGCAGATGGGGGATATTTAATAAAAAGCTGGTAGCCACAAAACCAGAAAAATAAGTATTAACACCTTTAAACAAGGTATGTAACACAAACTTCAGTCATGTCACAGATGCACACTTCCTTTTACCCTCTCCTCTCCAGGTAGTGTTTCACCTTTCACAAAAATAAATAAAATAAAAATAAAATAAAACTCATAATACAGCACTTACTTGGGTTGGAACGAGTACTGGTGGATATGCTAGTTTATGATGTCTGTACATCCAGAATGAAAAGAGGACAATCACGGCGATTCCCATTATAGGCACCAATGAATAAAGCAAGGTATTAAACAGAGGTGGCTTCGGTGTAACAGGATTGGAAGTTGCTGGNNATATATATATATATATTTTTTGCAATGCATCTTTTAAGAATCATGCTTGAAACACCTATGATCCTGCTTTTCCCAAAGCTATTGCAATCAGCACTACTGGCAAGAAATATTTGATTAAAATGCACTCTGAAATTCTGAAACGTATTTTAAAGGCAACATTTTAAAAAGTACAAAAATAACTTAGACCTCCAGATTTATGGATCAGAACATCTAGCTTTGCTCGTGCTTTAAGTTCTACTTATGTGACTACAGTGTGTTTGTATTTAAAAAAAGTTCTTCAAGACTGCCCTCAATTAACGAAAAAAGAATCAATATAGAAGTCTAATCTTTGAAATAAATACAATGTGATTTCATTAATAAGTAGAACAGGCCAGAAATAATCTGCCAAAGTTTGTCTGCACTGTTGGTTTGCTCAAAAGAAAGAGCCGTAAGTTCAAGACTCTTCTGTAGGAGTTGGGAAGGACTTCAGAGAAATATTGCTCCTGGGGCAGCTGGCATGGAGGAGCCACAGATCTTTGGGACAATAAGAGGTACAATGAAAATGACAACAACGTCAATCATTGGGTTAGCAGTAACATTGACAAACCCTCCAAGAATGTCACTTGGGTCAGTGAAGGCTATTTTAATCTCACATAAAATGGAATTAATTTCATAAATAACTTCCTCTGACTATTTGGCACCCAAGACAATTTCTGTTTTCAGTTCAGTTATTAAAATTAATTTGTTTTCCAGCTAAGACTGGATTCCTTACTGGAAGAAGCTAAGCAGGAATAATCTAATAATCTTTCAGCTATTGTTTTAAAAACATTTATTTGCTTAATGTGGCTGATTTTCTTTGTAACCTGGGAAGCAACCCTTTCCCCCTTTTTAAAGGTTACTGTGTCAATTTGCAGAGAAATGACAGGGTTCAATTAGTCTGTAAAAGAATAGTACTATTTCTAGAGGAAAAGCATTCACAGGCTGGTACATGCACACATGGATGGTACAGCTTATACCACATGGATTTAAGGCCTTTTATAAGCTTATTCATACAATAAAGGTAAGATTTGACAATAAACTTTGTATCTTAAAATAGCAAATTATTTCAGATTATCCTTCTTTCTTACATTTAGAAAAATAGCTTTTTTCTAAATTTTTAGCTTTCTACCAATTTAAGCTATTTTCTTCTAGTATAGAGCCCTTCAAAGTTGGAGAAGTGAACAGACAATTTTCCAGGCTCTGTCTATGAAGACACATAGCTCTTTATCACTTGAGAATCAGAAACCTTCTGGTAGGAAAAGCTGACCAGAACACTGAAGTGTCTAATCTGAACATACACAACATGGAACGCTTCTGAAATCTCCTAAGCAATTTCTTCATTAATGTTTGACTTACGTTGGGTGACCTCCATTTCTGGAAAATAGAAGAAACGTTCGTTACACATGTTGCCTTCACAACAACAAAAAAACACTTCAGGGCTGTCCTTCTTCTCTATGCAATCATTCCTATAAAAGATAGTAGTAAGTCTTATTAAACTTAAACTATTTTGCACAAGAAAAAAAAAACATACATTCATATTTAAAATAGAAATGGAGCTTCAGTAATTTGCCAAGAAATCCCACTATTCAAATAAAAGTTAAATGTGAGGAAGAAACAAAGTAACTAAAATAAATATTATTCATCATTTCATACTGCAATGAAATATCATTAATGTTGAAATTGAATCAGTACATTTTATTATTTCAAAAGCAACATCCAAAAAAGCCACTAGAAGGATGTATGTTGAAAGCTAACAAGGGTAGTGAGGAAGACATCACTACCTTGCTTTCAGTGTGACAGAGAAATGATCCAATAGCTAGTGCTCAGCCACGGCCTCACAGGACACTGTCACAAGGGTTGCAGAGAAGCAAGCACGAAGGAGTTTTTTTTTTTTTTTTTTTTAAATTGTAAGAATATTTTACAATGTCCCCTGTATACATCATGCATAGGTTTACTTCACTATTCAAGAATCAGCTAAAGTAGTGTAAGCTACTCAAGCCATGTAAGGAAAATGGAGTCATTCAGGGAACAACTTGGCAGCAGAAAGAATTTGAAAATCTTGTAGAAACAGATGAGGATTTTATTTACTGCTGAAGAGCTAAATAAAAAGTTTTTCATTCACCTTCAAGAATTAGATTATACTGCCACATAACTTCCATAATGCCTTTTTTTTTTTTTTTTTTTTTATTCTTCACTTGTTGTTTGTTATCATACTATAATTCCATGTTTAGTAAACTAGTCTTCAATCTCAGAGATAACACTAACATACTCTAACTAAGAGCACGGCAACTTTCATTCTCATGATAACTAACAGTTAATGAGATCTCAGAAGCAGTTCTCAACTTTTGCCTTACTCTTTCCTTACAACTATTTCTTTCTCCCCATAACTTATTTCTTCTCCTCCCAACTCCTCTTTGTTGCTTAATACTATAATTTTTTATGTTCCTCAATGATAAAACAGGAAAAAAGGGTTAACAATGTTAGAATCTTGTTCCATTTCCAAACAAAACTATTTTCATCCTAAATTTAATATTTTGTGGTAATAAAATTATAAATATTCTCACATCTTCACCAAAGTTATGGTCAAGAAGGGAGTGGGGAGGAAAAAAAGAAAAATTGCCAGTCACGGCTAGATACCAGCAGGAAGAATTAAGGTTTTTCGATCATCTTTTGCCTCCAAGGCAGCAGAATTTCAGTTGTGCCGTGCAAGTGAGCATGGAGATATCTTGCTACTTCTGAGAAGCTTATACATCAGAAGTACTGTTCAATTTAGCTGTAAGCGATCCATAAAAACAGAACACAGATCTGTGTAGGAAAATTTTTCCTTTTACAGACATGACTGTGTTTTCATTCAGTATTTAGGAAATAAAAAAGGAAAGTCTTACATTATTATTTTTAGCCATATTTCAGAGCTGTATCTTAAAGAAAAAAAAAAGACCCGCTATGTATTTATTTTCTTAATTCTCTCCCTTTACAAACAATAACAAGTTTGTCTAATACAGAATAGTCTAATACTTCAAAGAACTAACATGCTATTTCTTGAAAGAGTCATGACCTTTATTCAACCAGTATCTAGCAAAACTCAAGTCCTGCTGTTTCTTCTCATGGGTACTTGCTAGACCATCTGTTCCACAGAAAGGACTGGGATTTTAAAATACTCGGCATCTCTTAGAGCTGCCACTGAGCTGAGCTTTTAATAAACAGGCACAACACTTCCATGGTCACGTAAAGACCAGAGCTAGGGCGCCGAGCTTCCTAAAGACTTCGGAAGACTGAACTCTGATTTCGCATTTTCGTTTCAATACTGTATTTGTGTTGTTTGACAATAACAAGTCCTGAAAAAAATACATTATTAACAGCCTAAACATGAAAATAATTAAACAGGAGATTTTTAACATATTAAAGATTTAAAAAACATATATATGTATAAAAATTAAGTACTACTAGATATATAGGAAGGTAGCTCATGCCATTCTGTAAAGAAGACTAACTACTTAGGATTTAGGTCCCTCACTCAAGACAAATGAGGAAAAAAGTGTGCATGTTTGCAGGTGCATAAGAAATAAACTATCTACATTTTGCTCAGACACTGCTGCAGATGGGCCATTGTATCAAAAAAAGAATAGCAAGCAAAGGAGTTTTAGATTACTAATAATTTTAAGATTTGCAGGAAGACTTGCTTACCTATCATAACAGTTGATGTCATCGAGCCAGCAACCTTGTTTCACAATTTCAATGGATCCGGAAATATTCTTCCATGTAGCAAAGCAGTGTCGCCTTTTATCTTTATCACCATAGCAAGGTTCAATGCCACTGCGGTTTGTTTTATCCTTTTCCCAATTAGCGTTGTAGTAGATGCACTCTTGTGTTTCTGATCTGCCAAGTATGGCACCTTGTAGGGATTAAAAATAAATCACAATTAAACAGCTTTCCAAGGCTTGAGACACATCTGAACAGTCAAAATGATACAATACTTGCATTGTGCCCTGTCTCTCCTTCCCATGTCACCTGCCCAACATACACTGTGGTATCAATGACAGCCATAACCTACAGGCTTCACCCAGCAGAACCGAGGGTTTTAGAGGCCCCAAGCCTGGGCACAATGAGCTCTGAGCTCCTTGGAGATTAGAGTTTGAAAGATGCTTCTAGGGGATGCCGTGCAAGAAAGCTTCTCATGCACCCACGAGCACTGAGGCACCTAGGGCAGAAGGGAGGAATAACTGGCTTTTTACTCCTGTTTTTATCGTCGAAGGTTGCCAAGAGGATGTCATTAATCTTCATCTGAGTGCCAGCATTTAACACATTAAAAAACATGAAAAAAAAAAAAAAAGAGGGAAGTGACTATAACTACCTAAAGAGTCAGAAAACATTTCAAAATTAAGGAAGGGGCAGAAGGATGACAAAACATGTTTACTTTGCTTTCACACCTATCTGATCTATCCAAGAGAGGCGGTTACATAACATGTCACGTTGCAGCGCAGATTTAAGAGTTTCAAGAGCAGCATCTGCAGGTCAGTATCATACATATTTATTCATATCACTCAAGACATCAGCACTGTGATATGCCAGCTCTGGCACTGCAGGCATGTCCCCATTTCCCTCTTTTCACAGTCCCACACAAGGGCATCGCACACAGAGCAGTAGTAACCCCAGCTCCATTTGCTTGTCGGGCAGCAAAGCTGCAGATCGGCAGCAAGAGGTGGGACGGGGGGACTGGTTCACTAGAAGAGCACCCACCACGTAGCACCTCCTCGGAAGAAACACCACCGTGAAACCTGCTACAGAGGGACCAAAACGCTGCATCTCGGGAGGGTAAGAATCATTTCAAAATGCAAATTACTGCACCGAACGAGCACTGGACCTCAGAGGCAAGTGCAATGTTGGGCATTTCCTCACTGCAACCTTTGGAAACTCTCGGCATTGATGCGTTCCCAAAATAGGCAGAGGATGTTGCTTACGCTTCTTGGGAAAGAGCCTAGATGTTCTACAGGAGAAAGGCACGAGCCAGCTGGTAACACTGTGAGATGCAGCATGTTAACTATTATTGCTTTGTGTTGAGAAGGCCTGACCTTTAGATCTCCCAGCTATGGCAAGAAACAGATGAGGCAACAGATTGAACAATTTGGTTCTGTCAGTGCAATAAAGCAGAAGTCCTGGATTTCTCTCACACGTGCCATTCCTCTTCTGCTCCTGCCAAGCCTAGCCATAGACAAGCTGAATTTGATGAAATTCTAAAGTTACATTAAAAACAACTTTGTACAAATATTTTTTTCTCATAAATGCCTTCTCTATAATCAGCCTTTCTTATACATTAAGGCCCTGAATCAGTTCAACATATGCACTTGGCCAGCAACCAAATTGTGGTGTAGTGACCTCAGATCCGAATGCAGCATCCAACTGCAGTATCTTCCTAGGGGCTGGGTGGACATTTGTGTTGGTTGCCAGACAGAACTCATACATCCTAGAGTAACCTTGGCCTCATCTTTCAAACTGGACAAGCTGGAACAAGGTGAAAGCAAGGAAAGAAATGAGCAAACCACACATAAGGGCAGCCCTGAGCCCAGAGAAAACATCTGCTTGTAACCACCCTCTCCATTAAGAATGAGGGTCTTAGAGAATATGGTAGTTGACATTTATGACAAAAAAAAAAAGGTCTATTTAGGTCCCAATTTAGGAAGATGTCTGTAATGAAACTCCTATAAATATTCTGAGTGCTGACAAAAGTTTTCTCATGAAAATTGTCGGGTCCTCAGAAAATCTGCTACTGAACGTCAAAGAGCCAACTGCTACTGGTGAAGGAAGCCATGAACAAGGCACCAAGATGATCCCATGAGCTAAGCCTAAGGTCTGAATTTTTGGAAAATACAAATTATTATAGAATGCAAAAATATTCTAGTATTTGATAAAACAGTTTCAGCATGAGCACAGATAGCATTTCACATGCTCTGCGTACAGTGTTGCAATGAGCTTGCTAATGCATCCTTAGACATTTGTGCTCATCCCAAACAGTTGCAGCAAGACAAGAGAACCAACATTCACTTCTGAACTGCTGTTAATACATATTACCCCATAATTGTCAGCAGTAGAGAAAACAAATTTATTAAATTTTACATGAGCACTCTGGGTAACCTCAATTCAGTAGGAATTCGAAGGACTATGTACCATTTTTTTGCAAGCAGAAAGTCTATAAAAGTGCCTGAAAAAAAAAAAAAAGTTGATTTTTAAGGTAAACAATAGCTACACAATAAGGACTATACCATCACAGTCCCAACTAAGAAAGGGATTAACAAATAGTATAGGAAGTACAAGTCCTCTATCACAGATATCACTATATTATCATCAGAAGGGGAAGAGAAATACAGACTTCTGGAAGTTCTATCGTCTGGGCTATATTTTGTAATCCTGAAACCTGAGCAACAAAACCCTACCGGTATGTAATGCAGGATGGGTTTCAGCACATTTGGATTTTATTAATAATTCAAAGGTGCAATTATGGCCTTTATTATTTCGTGTGTGTCCTGCTCCCTTCTCCTTTAGGACATACTTGATTGGTGATGCCATGTTAAGAGCACAAGCGAATCCAGTCAGAGAGATGTGTGTGTTTGTTGGCTTGTGAAACCTATCAAAATCTGTAAGCTGAAATCATGAATATTCCTGAAAAAGCTATGGAGATGATTTGACAGTGTTGAGATCCAAGTCTGCTGAAACCAGCCCGTGTCCGTAGATTGCTCTGATGGGCCCTACTAATATGTAATCGACACCCCTCAATTACAGGGGACCTGAGAATAAAGCCATTCCAAACACATTTCTGTATGTCTTCCAGCACTAACCAGACTACTTTCCTAGCTGATATTTTTGAGATGCAGTTACTCGAGCCAGAGATGCAAAGGACAGCACTGAAGTGTGACATGAGTGATTATATCTGTATTTCCTGGCTGTTCAAGCGATCCAGACTCGTCCCTTGCAGTGTAGTGAACTTCAACCCGTTCTCAGCACTAATGACCACACTGGTATGGATATATATGTAGGAACTCTCCTGTGAGAGAGGACGACTTTTTGCCTGTTCCCTAGAAGAACAAAAGTGTAAAAGAGGGGATGGGAAGTGTCGTGCCCAGTCCTGCAGCTACCTATACTTAGGACAGAAGAGTTAAATTGCTTTATGAATTCTATGTTCCAGAGGAAATTAAAGTTATTCTGAGCACAAGGATCTGCAAATATATAGAGAATGGAGAAGTTTATCAGAATAAATTAGTTCAACAGAATATCCGGAAGTACCACTGGGACTGCATGCTATGCAAGCTATTTAGGGGACAGAATAGGTACCAAAAATTAGTCACCAAAAATTTAAACTCTACATGATTCTTAGATTAAAACATACCAATAACTCGGCCAAACTGCACAGCCAGTGCTAGAAACAGAGAGTCTCCAAACAGGGTACCTTTCTCCTGATGCCCCTGCCCCAAGCTCTCAAACAAAACAGAAAAAGCAGTACTCCCTGTCCGAAGCTTAAACAAACCATCAAAGCTAAAGCACAAAGATATGAAGCAAGGTTGGCTCGTGCTTTTTGGTCACAGCTGGCAGAATTGTCATTTTGATGCTCAAGAGAGTTTCACAAGAAAAAGGATGCACCTTGAAATAACTATCTCGACAGCTTACAAATGCAAGCAGATTTCCTCCTTCTCCACGGCCTGCAAATGTTACCTCTATTTTCTGCAGAGCAAGAGGGAACCAGCCTGCAGAAAAGCAGGGATGGCTCCTGCATGGAATCCTGCCTCTGCCCAACAGTTCTAATCCACTTCCCACCTGCTGAGAGCAGCAACTCGGTAACACCCATCTGTGACTCACTAAAACACTTCTGATCAGAGCGATGCTTCGTCCGGGTTGGTGTTTCTAAAACCTCTTCTCTGCGAGCTATGATACATTGGAAGAACATCTCAACTATGAAATATGAAACACGTCAAGAGTCCCAAAAGGAAAGACTGCCCGTTAAAAATTCCTGCAACTTCAAAGATAGATGGGAACCTCTACCATATTAATTACTTAAAAGAACAGTATCTGCTTTCCAACTTTCCTTACCTGCTTAAGCCCCAAGATATATGATATTAATAAAAATGAAGTTTTCTCCAAATTTTCCTATACTGTGCACTTAATATGTCTTGCAGAACTCTGTTGAATATGCTCAGTATCAACATTGTGCCTGTCTATGTAATGAGACATACAAAGCTTCTCCTTTCATCTCTCCTCTCAAAACACACAAATAGAAGAGCAGAAGTTGGCCTATTCGCAGAGAGTTATACTATACATACACGGACCAAGCTTCACTACTATACGTGAACTTCTTTTCAGTGGTTAGAACTCCACTTCCAGCCTAAATATAACAACCAGTTCATCCCTCCCCTTTCTTTTTCCCAAAAGGGCCAGCCTTTTTGCCTGAAACCAGTCCAGGAAACTTAAAAGCTGCTAAGCTGTTTGTTTGGCCTTGCCCAGGCCGCAGCAGCTCCTGGCTAATGAGCACCCATGTAGTGACCAGCAGATGCAGGCAAATTACAGTTGCCCTTGCCCAGGTGAACCCTCTGAAACACGTAGGTGCCAGAGCCATGCCCATGGAAGCAGGGATTGCCTTGGACGTGGAACAGGGCAATGGAGTGATGTTGTGCGGAGAAAGGTGGGGTTCAGAAATGGAAGCTTTAAGCCTTTAATTGCTCACCCTCTCAGCTGAGCTGGGAACTCTGAATTCAGCTCTGCAACATATTTATGGAGCATCGTCACACTCCAGTCTCCAGTTTGCACGGCCTCTGACCAGGTTCTTCCTGGGTGCTTCTACTTGTTGTGCCTTGCCACAACAGCAGGCCTGACACACTCCCTTCTAAGCTCACCTTCCTGACCAGGTTGGCCAGAAGGACATGCAGTTTTTGAGGTGAAACTTTGCTGATACTTCTAGGATATCAGCATTGTTTTCAATCTCTAGGAAATGCTTCTTCAAAGGCACTGTAGGATTGTGTGCATCACAGCCAAATCGCATTAGTAGCTCATGGTTTCCACATTATAATGCAAGACCACTTTCTGAAATGCATTTCTAAGTTATAGTGCAGGCAGAAAAAGCAGACAATGCTGAAGAGCCTCACGTAAAGCTGAACTGGCACAAATAGCTGGGAGTAATCCCTTCCTTCAGCCACTGAAGTTAAACAACTGTCAAACTACAGCATTAGACATCTGAGTAAATACCTAGCATCATAAAAATGTTAATGTGCTTTTGACTGCTGAACCTTCTTTCTAAAGCAAAAGTTGCATAACCTTGAATTTTGCTTTATCAGTTTAATTCCATTTCTATTTTCATCCTATTTATACAAAGTTTCAAACCTTCTACGCATCAACAAAGATTTTAAAGTTTCTGTTTTTTACTTTATGTTCCAATATCGGTACTGAGTGTGTTAAACAAAAGAATAAAAAAATCCAGCAAAACTAGCCCTGTGCCTCCAGCTAACTGGGCTGTCACTTGTCTTGGCTTTTCCAGCAGACTGCATTATTTTGCTCATTGTATCCAAAGTTGAATCTGATGATGATGATGTGAAAGTTCCCATTCACAGAGCTGGAACCAGATCATATTTTTATGGACAAGAATGTTGTTGTCAAGACGCATCTCTACTTTTCTTGCTTTCAGGCTCCTAGAAAACTTTCATACCTCTCTGGGTTTGGGTACAAGCTCTCTGGGTGGCTGCCCTTAGGTATGAGCTCTAAATGCAATACTGCATGCAGCTACAGGAATACAAAACCTGCACTACAACTAGACTGGCTGTGAACCACAGTACTCACCTGCAGCAGAGAAGTCCTGAGTGTGAGTCCTGAATGAACGATGGAAGGAAAGAGGACAGACAAGCTGGAAGTATCTAGTCCTGGAGTTATTTTCTAGAGAAAAGGGAAATCTAGGACCCAACTATCTTATACCTGATGAAAATATTAAGTTAATCAAAACTCTGTAATACCCACAAACTAAGTACCCTTACTACTTTTAATCTCTCTCTTCCCCTTTCCATGCTCTCCATCAAATGGAGATTGGCTGAATTTTCACTACTATTATACCTTTTTTTTTTTTTAAATGTAGAATAAGTTCAGATGTAAGTGATTGGTAGATTATCAAAAACTTCAGGACATTTGAGATTCACACCAAGACGAAAAAAGCAATGGCAAAACATAACAATTCCCTAACATATCCCAATATTAGGCTATTCCTCTGCTCCATTTTTGTTATTTTTTATGGATCCCTATGAAGTAATGTTCTGCTATCCATTGTGCCATTTTTGATACTATTGTTAATTGAATATGAAAAGACAAGATTGACAAATAGAGAAACATACCTAAAAATGAAGTATTTCAACACCAAAATTAGTTTTTTTAAACTCAGGATACTACATGCTAAAACTTAACCATCTCATTATGTTGCATTTGTTAGCAAAGATTCAAAAATAACCAACTAGGCAAGGGCAATATTTAAAACCTGTACTTGTGCTCTATAGTGTAATTGTGTAGAACGGACTTAAGCGCATGCTACACACAGGACAGTCAGCATATTTTTTGTTATTAGAACAGTTAAGTGCATCCACTGCTACAACAGTTGTCTTGAATAAATTATCACTAATCTAGCATGAGAATCAAATCAGTATAAAAGTGATACAAGACAGCAGCTTTTATTCCCCTACCTGCATACAAGTACTTATAAACAGTCTACATTTTCTCTTTTCTTTTTCCTTTTTTTTTCCCTAAAAAAGTCTAAGAGTTTTTGATGTTCAATATGAACCAAGGAAAGCACAGGCATCTTGAAATATCAGCTCAATAAAATATAAAATATGTACATAATCTATCCATATCAAATAATTTTGGAAAAAAATCCAACTACAGAAAAAAAAATCATTTTTCCTATGGAAATGATTGCACATGAAAAACAAAATAATTCATTTGCTGTCAGTCTAAAACATCTCACTGAAAACATCTTTTAGAAATTCAAGATTATTCCTAGAAATACCTCCAGGTATGAAGATAATGAAAGAATGTTTTAAACATCTAAACCTTTAATAACTAAGACTTCAAAGTCAATTTCCATGAAGATGAACCATGCACACATACTTAGTAAAACTGAAGTCAACAGAACCTAAGTCCGCACTTTCCTCCAAGTTCGTTATGAGAAGTATTCACAACTGCACTAAAATCTTACCTTTACTGACTGGGTCTAACAAAAGAATATGAACAAACTGACTTTTGATATAATATGACCTGATTATCTAGACTATGGCAAATTAACCCTAAACCAAAGATGTTTACAGCATGCAAATCAATGAAAATTTGCCTTAGAGAAAGTAAGTGTTCGAACAAGCTAGGTCTGCTTCATTAGCCTTGCAAGAAAGCCTTAAGAATCCATTCATCAGAGGTTTGTATAAAATTCTTAGTCTTATCATTTCAATATATTAATTCAAAGTATTAAGATTATCCGCCAAAATTTTCTTCAGCAATTACTCTCAGGAAATGATTGTCTACATGTTGAATGAAAAGTATAAGGGAGCCCCAAATGGTTCTCAACTACAAAGGCACATATATGTGCTTCTGATGTGCCATAAATGGCCACTCTGGTCTAGCCATGGGATCACCAAGTCCTGGGTAATGCTTTTGGAATCGGGAGTGCTCACATCTGCTGTTTGAAGCTTCAATTCGAATCTTTCATTTTGGTTATTTTCCCCCCATGGCAACGTCAACTGCAACCAAACTCATTTCAACACCGTTCGGGGATTCCTGAGTTGCAACAGATCCACATGGGTTCATCCGGGCAAGTAGGAATTTCTTCCTTCCAGCACCTCCCAACTGGGCTGGGATGATGAGGGGCTCTATTCCCCAACTTCCTTGAATACCTCCGAACTTTACTTCCAACGGGGCTCCGTGCACTTATTTTATTGCTTCCATCCTTCCTTCCTGCAATTTCTACTCCAGAATATTTGCCTAGCTGAGTATGTCCTTTTGCTCCTAGAGGAGCTAAAAGCTCTCAGAAGAGGGCTAGCTGACCAAAAGCAGCAGCAAATTTAAGCCAAGCAGCCTCCTCCCTGCTGTGCAGCCACTCTCTTCAATGGCACATAAATGACCACGAACGCTGGACAGACAAGAGCCCTCACAGCACATTAGGAAGTCCAAAGCTGCCACTCCAGTCCACATCCATGTTACAGATCTCCATAGCACTAACCAGGCTCTAACACCAAAATACTGATTTTGTTACAGAATTACAACAAGAAGCCCCACACATCACTGCAGACGCTACAACAAAACCGAAACAGTTTCGGTGTTCCGTATCAAACAGAAACAAAAGGCAAAGAACCCAGCAAGGCACAACTAACCGCCTCCAAAGCAGACTCACAAGAGCTGCACAAGAATCAAGTATTATTTATTATCCAGATATATTTTCTCAGGTTGTGTCTTGTGTACAGAGGTAAAGTATCTAACAATCCATCCGTCCTGAGGACTTGAAGAACATATTGTAATGGGTCCTGCTCCCTAGTTCGGATTTAAGACACCGCTGCTGTCTAGAAACTGCAAATCAAACTCTTTACAGAAACAATTCTGCTAACAGACTTCTGCAATGCACTTAGTAGCAAGAGCAGAAGGTATAATAAAAATAAGAGCCTATCTGTTCTAATATTTAATGGAACTACCCACTGAAGGACGATTGTGTAATTTATTAGTATCAAAAGGATTCTTTTAATTTAAAACTTCCCAAGAAAATATACGTTTTCAAACCAGCCCTACACAATCTTCACTCAATAAGTAAGCAAAGAAACAGAAAATCTAGTTTTCCTACATCTCAGAAAAACAGTTCCAGTTGTACTTTTTGTACCACTTTTGTGCAGTTTTGTCTGTATTTTAAGTCAAATTACAGTTTCAAGGTTCTCAAGAGAAAAAACATCTGTTTACTGCTAGTTGCCAGGAATATCCAAATATGTAATTTTTACAGTATTCAGAAAGGATATTTGGTATCTTCCTATATAAACAGACATACATATAAAAACAGCGAAAACAGTTTGTGAGGTTCAGAAGAGAAAGGTGATAAATGCAATACAACCAGTTTTAATCAAGATCAAAGCTGCAGGAGAAGGCAGACAGACAGTCTAGACTGCTCTGCTTCTCAAAGCCTAAGCACATAAAAGCAACATCTGCAAAGATCATTAATCACATTTAGTCCACAATCTTATCACCTCTCAAGCAAGGAGAAACAACTTTTACTTAAAAATCATATGTTCATCCATGCCAAGCATTTTAATTATCTTTAAATTAGATATTTATCATTGAGTAGAAAGCTATTATCCTGATTTTGAAATATGCAAGGTTAATTTTATGTACATTTACATAGTTTCTTGAGTGAAGGATCTGGGGGTGTACAGGACAGAAGGAAGTATTGGTAAGGAATCTCACTGAGCAACAATATTTATTTTTGCATTCTTAGTATAGGATGGAAACCATTTAAACCCTTTTATGAAAAAGGTATTACACCAAACAGTTTTCTGCTGCAATTTCCCCACACTCCCTACCTCATGGGTAATATCCCTCCCTTATGTGTAGCATTTGTCATCAGAAAGAGGCCCTAAGAAATTACCAGAACTACTTGAAAATTTTCCTTTAGTTTAGTAGGTCAGTGTGCAACTTATTTACCTAAGTGCAAACTGTTTGGAGCATAAAACAAGATCTATCCTTCAACAGGAGGCTGGGAAAAACCTACCCACCAAAAATCTATCGGTTTAAAAATTTGTGGCAACAGCTGAGAAAATTTAACAACAAAATCATCATCACAAAACAAGCAATTGCAACCAGTAAATCTTGCATCAAACTCAACTTTTTAACACTACATCACATCCCACAAACTCTAAGTACAGCAAGCATTTCAGAATCTTTGATTCTTATACAAAATGTAGATGTTGTATTTTACAGTTTAAAATATGACCGGTATGTAACTACAATTTGTTTTCATTTATTGGAAATACTGATTTTCCAACTATTTATGCTTAACTTTTCTAAAGTCGGAAAATCCCTTCACATCTCATTTCCTAAACAGATTGAGAGACTAAGAATTCTCAACACCAGAAAATTTGTAGACTTCATCATCATTCCTGTAAGTCTCTTTTCTGAATTTTCCCAAATTGCCAACTTCATTTTCAAAGTTGGAGCTTCAAAAGGGACATTTTTCAGCAATAAGCTCACCGATGCCAAAACAACACAGGCTCACACTAAAACTGCCAGCATTGCACTCCTGTGCATCCGGCACGTGCAGGAGAAGGAGCATCCTGAGGCTCTGCAGTATTTCAAGAGTTCATTTGTTTCTGTTCTATTTCAAGCATGACCCATCTTCAGCCCTACTGACAACAGATTTTTAACCTTCTAGAACACGCAGTTTAACTAAAGTGCATTTTGGTAGGTGCACCTACACCTGTGGAAAACATCCTGTCTTCCAAAGACCCCTGAGGAATTAGTGGGAATTTCCTGCAGAGCTGCCAGGGCAGCAGAGAACCAGTGACAAAAAGCATCAAAGAAAAGCAATTCGAGTGGCGCATGCCACAAATGAGTGCAAAACACGGGGTTCTTTTGATGTTTAAGTTGGACACACTTGGTGCTGCACCAGGGCAATCACTTCTGCTCCATTGTTCACGTGACCTATCTGATGGATTCCACCAAGTATTCCAGGTTAAGTATTTCAGTTAGGCAGGAAATTTTAAGTAGAAGTTTAAGTAGAATCTGCAGAGATTTTCTCAGAGCTTCGCTATTTATCTTGAAAAACTTGGGACTGGTATGGGTTAAGAAAGCTTTTATTTTGCCAAATTTTAACTAGATAAAGTTCATGGAATGATTAAAACTAAATGGATTATTTTTGTTTCGTACCTAGCAAAGAAAAAAAAAAAATATGTGAAGATTCTGTGAAGAATCTTTTTTTTCATGGCAGGATGAGTATACAAATATTTGTAGAGGTTCCACCAAAAAGCCTCCCAAACAGCCTATGTCACACTCAGACTCTTGCTCACTTGGCCATATATCTCTTCCCACAGACCTAGGCTACCGCCTTGCTACAAGTCAAGCTGCTCCTTTTGGAAAGGGTGCTTTGTCTTTTGGAAAATACAGAGATTCTTCACTAAAACAGTCCATGGACACAAGAAGTGAGTACCATCCTTCCCAGCAAAGCAGCTCAGCAGGAAAGAGCTGCTGTTTCCCAGATTCTTGGAGAGGTACATTTTGTATGGCAAGTGCAGCCTCCCCTGAGGGCAAGGATTACTCTTCTGGTTTTTGTGTGGAGCAGGGAATTAAACAGGCAGCCTAAAAGAAGCCACGCTGGGGCTAAGTTTTGAAAAAAAGAAATCCAGAAGCCTATATAAGTGAATATAGGAAGCAAGGATATGCCTGATGTAAGAAAACACCACCACAAAAGTACAGCCTTGGCGACTAGAAATTACTCTTCTAAATACAGATATTAAGAAAAAGACATCTATTGACCTGAAATCCTCTTGACATTATACGATATGATTTTGACCCTATTCTTCTTATTCAAACAAAAGCAAAACACAGACCAAAGTGAAAAACAGAACATCAATGTTGCATCATTAAAAAAAAAATCCACAATTTGACAGATAACAGTCCTAAACTTGGTGACTAAAACACCAAGTGCCATGCTAATGAAAACCTTGAGCAGGACTCCTTAACCACACTTGAAATATATTCCCCCTCAAAAGAAGATGACACTGATCTCTCCAATATATACATAGCTGTAAAGGAAAAAAAAAAAGACAAGTAGTATGCCCCACTAGTTTACCTCTGGAAGCACAGACAGCTTATCTGCTACAGTGTCTCCAAGACCACTTGTAAGAAATTACTGGAATATCAGACACTTCCAGTTGGAACCTTTTTTTTTTTTTTTTTTTCCCCCCTCCAGTTGCTCTACTCAAAAGATTACTAAAAAGAAGTTTAGGTTATAATTTCACCCATTAATGTTCCTTTCTGTAGGCAAAAATTCAGTAGCTCCCAATCTATACTTTAAGTTATGGTAGAAGCTACATGGTTGCTTGAAATAATGCCAGTTTCTCACAAAATTCCTTAAAAATAACATTCCTCCCATTGCAGATGGAGGCAGACAGAGAAATATCTCTATATAGATCGTATATAATGATCAGAGGTCATTACAAGGTCAAAACTAAGTAATTAGCCTGAGTTTTTGGTTTCATAGTGTTTTGCAAAACTAGACTACCATATAAAGTAAGCAGGTGAAAATACCTGCACTTGGATCAGGAAGCACAAATCACCAGCTCTGTTATTATGCATGAACAGGCTCTCATCTATTTAGCACTAGCAACATTCACGATAAAGCAGCAGCAGATGGTTCAGCACATCAAAGCCACCTAGCAAGAATTCACTATCAGCCTGCATCAGTGTGCAGGGTATTCTATTGCCACTATTACTAAAGTCGCAGAGAACAAAAAAGCTTGTGCAAGGAGCATGTTATATTGAATACATTGACACAGTATGCTCCAAACCTGGAGAGTCTGAGGATAACTTGGACATTAACCCTGCCTCGGATCAATAATATGCACTCATAGAAACAAATTAACTACCCAGCCCTTCCTTTGAACCTGGAATCATGAATTTAAATGGCACTTGTCATACTTCTACCTTCAGAAGTCCTTCATGCTCTTGAGCTTGCCTGCTCTCAGAACTGTGCAAGAGAAACAACTATGGAGTCACAACTACATTGGGAGCTTTAACTCTTCAAAAACATACAGTAAGTGGAAGCTAAGTGAACTTTGCACATATAAATGCTGATGCAGCTCCCTCCCTAGCCACACAACTGTTTGGTGCAGCCCAAGGAAGACTGTGGAAACCTTCCCAGCTCCCTTCCCAGCAGAAGTCAGTAGTTAAACACAAGCATGATGAAATTAAAGTGTATCCTTAATGCAAGGAATATTTCTTTATTGTTAACATCTCAAAGATGTGTATGTACAAAAACTCCAAAGTGCTAAAACTGATGCTTGAACTTCCCTTGCTCAGGAAGGCAAGAGAAAGCAAGCATGTAAGTTTTTCATTAACTGTTGCAAAGATTTTGATATTATGGTGCAAACTTGGTATAAGAGCCATGAATAAAAACAACAGGCCTGGCTCATTTCCACTAGAAACATTATTTGGAGGACAATGTTTCAAAAGTATCAGACAGCAACTTGAGGTTTAACCACAAGCTTTTAGTAGGAGTCTTCAGTGATCAGGAGTTATTTGAGGTGGAGGTTTCGTCGAGACCAGGTTTAAGTGCATGCGAGAGAACTATCCTCCATGAATTTATTCATTCTGGGAAAACACTTTTAACTTATACCATGTTTTGAAACAGAGTTCTACAGTTTAATCACACATGTTCGTTAATGTGTTTTTTTGGCTCAAGTAGCTTCACTAATCACTTTACCAGATTTGAGGTGAAGAAGGTAGCCAGGAGGCTGAGCAGGACCCAAGGAGAAACTATCAAGGCCTCAAAGGCATCCAAGGATGTTTCATGTAGTTACCAGCTACAGGTAATAACTTGCCATGTGCCAAGTACCCACATAAAGGCAATTAATTTTAAGTTCTTGACATGATTTAAAAGACAATGAGGCTGGAAAGCTAAATTCTTCTATCTGATGCCTGGAATCTGAGGACACTTTTAAGGCAAGAGAAATGAAAACTAAAGAGATAAAGTTGCTTAAATTTACTTTAGAATTAGTTACATACATACTCATCTCTAACTTTGCTTCCAGTTAGGATAAAAATGTATTTTTAAATCTAAGAGAATGTGTTTCCTTAATAGTAAAATAAAGCCTCTCCAAGTATTAAAAGACTGAAAGGAGTTGATGCATTATTAATGTTGTGTTTTCCTCAAGACAGCCAGCAAATCCCATTACGCAGACATTTGCCTACAAAAACTACATTTCCAAAGTTGTACCAGAGCATCTTACAAAGCAATGGAAATCCTAAACTGTAGTTTAAGGGCTCCTGCTGCCAGGTGCTCCTGAAAGAAGGAGTTCTACTCAGGGCAGAGATCAGCACTCTTCTTGCTATAAGCAAGGAACTAGTTCAGCAATAAATACTCCTCATGGTCCAGAAGACTATTAAAGCTTCACAAATCTTGTATCTTGACCAGTAGTGGACAAGTACTGAATCAGTCCATAAAAAGCTGGATCAAGTTCAACAGAAGAACCACTCTTCTCAATTAGAGCCTTCTGAAATGAGTCAAAGAAAAACTTTTTATTTTTGTTTTTCAAGGGGTAATGATTATCTATGGCTAGTCAACACAGTCTACAGATATGTGGTCAATCAGTGGCAGAAGACCAAGGGTGACTCACTCTTCAGTCCTGCTACAGGGAGGCAGGACTGGAGTTTTAGAGACTTCAGGGAATTCTAGACTTTCATGAACCACTTCTCTCAGAGCAAAAGTTTCCTTGAACAGAGACTGACGGCTACCTTCTTTTATGTATATATATTTATATATATCTTAAATATATTTTATTATGTTCTAGAGTCAATGTGGATGTAACATTCAAACACGTAAGAATCTTTGTTCCTTCTCCTACATTGTTTATCTGATCAGTGTTATTTACATAGAAATATCAAGACTGATTCTCTCTTTCTGCTGGAAGCTAGATTCTCTGAGGCTTAAGTACTACAAATCAGACACATTTAAAGTTATGTGGAAAAAAGGGTTTCCAAAGTGTTCCCTTAAACTTGGAGAATAACTTGATTTGATAGCATACTGTATCAGTCTGAATCTCTTCATTTCCTGCCTCAGTCTATGACCAGAGAACCTCAGAGCCAAGAGAATTTTCTCACCCACTGCCTTGCCTCAGATTCTAGCTTTACCAGTTTATAAAACGCTCTGGAAAAATATGGGATTTGGACCTTTCTGGCTGGCAGTCAGGCATTTTCCTGCTATCTGTGCACTATGCAAGAGCTTGCAATGGAAAAGGGGGCAGACTAAGTAAAGGATGAAAGAAAATTTTTCACTGCCATACTCCTGCTCCTTCTCCTACGTCTACAGGAAGGACAGCAGGTCTGCAGCAGTGAAACGGAAGATGCAGAAGGATAACAGGGGAGCGATGAGATCCTCAAAACCACTCTGAAAAGAAAAGCGATTCTTTTTAAGGATAGAGGTCACTAACAGTGATAAATAGCTTCATTATTTTTCCTCTCTCGATTAACATGGATAAGGAACAGCTCTATACATCAGTCATGCTGCATCATTTTGCCTTGATATTTCACCTCATAGGTCAATTCACAGAGACTCACAGCAAGCCTTCGCTCCACCCATCTCATTCCAAGCTCCTCTCATCTTTTCCCCCTTGTCCTCATTTGATACGACTTGCAGAAAGCTCCTTGCATTTCTTCCAAGTTGCTTTTGTTGGTTTAGCAAATTGAATCAGCCCAGCACTATGCCAGACAGCCATGAGGGCTGGTGTTTGGGAGGGTTCAACTGACAGTGAAGTGTAACTTCACCCTAAATTGGGTATGTGGGGGAGGAAGAGGATACAGAGGAGAGGAACTGCAAGTCTCCCAGCCCTCCAAGCAGTCTTTTCTTGTATGTCTTGTCATATACAAAGCTGACAGGACTACAAGATGCCAACACTGACAGGATGTTTTGAACTAACACTTTCCATTAGGTATAATTTGTAGAGTTTTCACCCTGTGTCAAATATAGAATCTAGCTTAAGTAATGCAATCTAAAAATGCAATGCAACAGAAATTAAGTAAACACTCTTCAAAGGTGCTTGGGAAGAGGAGAAACTTAACTTCCTACCATACAGAGAACCAGGAATTGTCATCAGAATGAAAAGGAAGAACCAATTTTGACTGGAGAAGGACAAGCTATGATGAAGGACTACTTTCAGAAGTAACAGCTGCCACCTTTAACAACAGAGGCTACTCTAAGAACTCTTCCGGACAAGCAGTAGAAGCTCATTCCCCAGGCTGAGCTACTGGATGAACAAATAAGAGACACGCACTCTGCAAGCTTGTTTTTGAAGTCTTATTCCATTATTGAATGCCTCTTTTTTTCCTCAGCAAAGGCTACAACCTGCCTCATGGTGAATATGTCACTCCATGCTTGAACAGCGGGTTTCCCAAGCAAGCATTAATTTTGCAAACAAGTTTCTTGCTTAGACAAAGGTTAAGGCTGACTTGGGTTCGAAAGAAGACACTGAGAAGAACAGCTTCAAGTTCGCATGGCCACTGCAGCTCCCCTTGAACATACTCTGTGAGCATGCAAATATCCTGAAAGTCTATGAAAAAAAACAAATTCAAGCACACGTTTTTACCCTTACATATGTGAAAAGTGCGTACTTGTCACCCGCCTCTTCTCTCGCATATTGAATACTGCTAGCACTCAGATAAGATGCAAGAGGCTGAGTTGATGTGCTGTACATTACTTGTTGAAAGAAACTTCACAGTCTGACCAAGATGTGTATGTTGAAGTGAAAAACACAGATTTTCTACACGGATATCATGACAACTACTCCTTGCCTTTGCTAGTAATGAAAGCACTTCCAATGCCTAAACATTTATATTTTATGTATTATTATAGTGTTACTATTTATATACTGAAGGAAAAAAGAAAAAAGTTATTAAAATTATAACAACATGAATAAGAAGTACTTCAGCAAAAGCTTGTAACAAGGCTGAGGAAGATTTCCATGTCAAAAAAGCTCAGCCTATTCCATTAGGGAACGTTTTCCTTGCAAAACTGCTAGGCATTTCACCAAATTCTAAAGTTTACTAATGATTGCCTCCACCAAATCTAAGAACTAGAGAACTTCAGTTCTCACACATCCTTATAGGAATACCCTCTCCCCTCAACATGCACACACTAGAGTCCACCAAGGATTTTCAAGACTAAGGCACCACGTTTCCACTAAAAGAAAAGGTGGGCCCTAAGTACTTTCAGTGTTTTTTTTTGTTTTGTTTTGTTTCTTTTTTAAATAGCCTCCAACTAATGTCATTTTGCACTTTTCCAAGTGAAAAGATGACTTTATTAAAATTGCCAAGATTTTTTTTGACAGTTTTTTTTCTCCAAAATACTGGCAAGCCACTCCACATTGCCCAATGAGTTTGGGGTGCTTGTTCTATTTGGGAAGAAGATAAAAAGGCAGGGACGAAATAAAAAACATCAAGTTTTTAAATAAGTTTCTTGCCAATTATTTGTATTTCCAAATCTTGGTCTTAATACATACATGGTACATAAAGTAATTAAGATCTCATTATTGATTTATACCATTCTGTACAGGGAAGGCTAGTTGAGACTTATTTTTTTTTCTCCTAGTGCACGCCTAAAACATTAAGTTAAAAATATAATCAAATCAAAAAGATAATTTGCAATAAAATTTGCAGGATTTTTATTTTTAAGAACAGTTTAAGACAATTTTTAACAGGATTTTTGTTATATTTAGTGAAATATAATTATCAGTACGGGTAATAAGCAGAACAGACTCTTCCCAAATTAAGGATCAGAGAATTAAATCCAAAATATTTAACTGGTGGCCTTCTCTATACTACTTTTACTGTAAAGTACCTTTATAAACAAATGGAAAAGAAAAGAGATTTATTATAAAAGGTATAAAAAATTTAAAGAACTGTTTGCTACTTAAAAAAATAAGGCAACTTTAACAATCTAAATTTTTCAATCCTGGAATATGAAAACATGTAAAGAAAAATTTTCCATTATGCAATTGTAACGAGCTGGAGAGAACCATCTGCACCCTCTACTGACAAACACTACCAAAACTTCCTAAAATTAACAGCTATTTCCTGCTACATTTAATTTTGTCTCATACTCTTAATAAAACTAAACGATGAAGTTAAATCACTTCCCTGTTTGTTTGGCCTTCCCCAGAATTCCTAGAAGGTTTTTTTTGTTGTTGTTCTTGTTTTCAAATCTTGTAAGGCTCAATGAAATGATTGGATATATTTAGAAGTGACTTAAATACAGACTAAATTTTAACTTACATGCTGATACTGACATCAAACCAATCCACATACTCAAAATGCAACTGGCGGAGCAAAGATCACTCTGATCATTTAGGCAGTATTTAAAAACTAGAGATTAGTGTTATCTAGATAAGAACTTGGAACCTGAAAAAAAGTCATGCTTTTATGGTTGCAGTTGCAAGGCACTGCTAATCACACTGCATGCCACCAATAAAAAGAGAGAAACTACTGAGAAAACGTTAAAAATAACATCAGCTATGCTGGTCAAGGCATAGCCAGCACGGGCTTGGAACAGAACCACTCAAGCAAGAAACACAGCAAAAGCAGGATGGGGAGTGACACAAGCAGAGTCCCTCAAGGCTCTATCACAGGACATACGTCTTTTAATACCTTTATAAATGACCTGAAGGAGAAGGCCGGAGGCACCTCAGCAAGTTTGCAGATGACACCAGGGCGAGGGCTGTCACCCAGGGGAGCCCAGACGGGCTACAGGGTTGGACTAACAGGAACCTCATGAGTTCAGCGAGGACAAACGCAGCGCCCTGGGACACAGCACATTCTGCATCAGTGCAAGCCCAGCATGGGGCTTCCCAACCAAGAAATATGGTTAAGAACTTGAGCAGCTCCAGGGCCACAACAACGGGTCAGGGGCTGGTTCGCGCAACTTAGGAGAGCTGGGGGAGCCCGCAAAGCAAGGGGCTAAGGGTGGCGGAGGGGAGGATTCTTACTAGGGGCCTTCTAGATCTTAAGGGATAATTACTGAAATGACAGAGTCAGGCCCTTTACTGAAGAGCACTGCAAGAGAATGAGACACAAAAGGCATGGGTTAAAATAGGGATGGTTCTAACTCTGTGTACAGGGGGAAAGTCTAATACTTTTATTTAAACTTTTCAATAATAATAATGTTTCCCTGCCTTTGGGCAGTTTCAAAATCTGAATAGATAGAACCCTGGCCCAAATTCATTGTTGACTCTGCTTAGAGCATAAGGCTGGAGTAGGTGACTGCCCAATGACCTAAACAAATCTAAAACCTTATAATGTCAAAAGGTTGCTTCCAAAAAGAAACTACTGTTTATATTCAGTAACATTGTTGCATTAAAGCTTACAATGATTTTCTAAAATAAAAATAACCCTAGGAAAGTATCTTTTCCTGAAAGGCTGTAACTACACAGGGCCAGGGACTGGTCAGGAACCCTGAGGAAACCCTAAGCATCATGGCCTGACCACATCCATTCCACATAGCTCTTGACTGCTGACCTCTTTATAGCTCTATATTATGTTATTCCAGCCCCAAAGCTGGAATTACTGCTATTTTTGGGAATACGGATGATTTCCAATGTGAATGTCCCTAAAAATGCAAAGGAGAAGTCGTAACCCAATCTAAATCAATATTCACAGTACACTGAAGGTACACATGTCCTAAAAGAAAGGCTGGATCGTGCTGCCCTCGAAGCCGTGTGCCATCTCACCAGACACCAACTGGCATGAGCTAAAACTGTGTCAGGGAAGGTGCTGTTAAGCAGTATTCATGTTCACTTTGTGGCCTCATTTTACTAAGAATTCTAGGAACAGCCAAAAAAAGACAAACCACTATCTCAGAAACGAGCACAGATCATCTCTACCAGCTTCTTCAGGTCTACAGTCAATCGTATTTAAACCATCAACTTGCTTTTCCCCCACTGCAGTGTTTTCAAGAGTGAAAACTGCACGCTGATTTACGTTCACCAAAAAAAGAGAAGAAAAGATTAGTATCTTTCAGAAGCAATGTCTTAAAACTTTTATCATCTTTTCCATTTCTAAAAATGATGGATATACCCATTCAACTTAATCTCAGTCCACCACAAACAACTTTGAGACCTTTGTTAAAAATGTTAACTCTCTCTGATGAAATAACAACACACTAAATGCATGCCACTTTGAAATGGAAAATGAAGGAAGCTAAAGCCTGGCCAATATGCTGATCTGTGCTATAGAAAAAGCAACCAAATTCTAAAGCAAGACTGACCTTATTCTCACTTTTTAAAACAATTATAGAGACATTTTCTGAAAACAGGACCTTTGCATGCACTCAGACTTTACACAGCTGTTCAGCTATAAGCTTTAAACTGTGCCATATGAATTAAAACAGTAAAGCACTGCTTGAACACTGTCATCATTTTAAAGACAGTGGAGTCTTCCAAAACACTGTGCATTGAGGCACAGAAGGAAGCTAGATTAGACAGTACCTATCTCCTGATATTAAGGAAATAATGCTTTATTTTTGCGTTTGCAGATTAGTTAATGATTTCCATGAAGTTTGAGAGACAAAAAAAAATTTGAGAGGTCTTCTTGGGCTTCATTTTAGATAAGATTTACCACCTACAAAATGTTGATTCTTCTCTAAATTTGTTTGGCTTGGCTTTTAACTAAACACTCATTTCATGTTTTCAGTTGTACTATCACCTAAATACACCTTCAAAGAAATCATTAAAATGAAAAGCATCCATGGTATCTTAAGAGAATAAGGAATCCCAAAAGGTGATATTCAGCTATCAATTACTTCAACAATACTCAGCATCCTTGCCAACTAAAGATACTGAACACCACAGGAAGGGCATATTTACTTACAAGTCAACTCAGTGTTAATAGTTACTACAAGCTTTCACAGTGAATTACTCAAGAATAACATTTAAATTATAATAATTTTGGACTGACTCATCATCTTGATTGAATATCTTACATCAGGTTGACCATAAATACCCATAGGATATTAGTATTTTAGTAATTTTTGAGATCTCAGCAATACTTAGTTTGCCCTCAAAAACAACAACAAAAAGGAACACTGAATTTTCAGTACACAGAGTGTTCCTGTTCGTCCCATGGGCACGCTGTAAAGTCACCAGGCTTTTCAGTTACACAGCTGTCATTCAGACCTTGGCTGGCACCAGTACAATAGGAAGAATGTCACTTGCTCTTTTTCTCCATAATGAAGTTTCTGCCCGAAAGCCACACTGGCATAGTTCATTAAAAGGATCATGACAGAGAAAGCTCCAGAGAGCTACAGACATTCTGCTCATCTTTCTTTGACAAAGAGTCAGAAAATGGGATTAAATTGGGAGAACTGTGGAACAGGAGCTAGGCAGGAAGAGGAAAAAAATAGAAATAAATCACACGTCTTTCACTGTGCTGCTATTCCAACACATAATTGAGTGTTTTGTGAGAGCATCGATGTAGAGATGATTAAAAAGACATATTTCATGCCTCCAGTACCCACTCTAACAACACTATTGCTCCCTTCAGCTCCCCCAGGTGTAGGAACAGGTAATCTTCCCACAGATGCTTCCCACATTTCCAAGTGTTTTTCCAAACCTTCCAACCACAATACCCAGGACTTACACAGTCAGTTAGTAAGCAAATCATCTGTCTTTTTCTAGGTAGATCATTTGCTTCCAGTTACAACGCTAACTAGGAAATTCACAACTAAACCATGATTTTTGACCTTTCTCATCAGGAGCTACTTTACTGTGAAACTATAAAAGAACGTTGCCTTTGCAGAATTTACTGTGGTGAGCAAATCCCTCTCCACCAGCAATACAAATCCCTGGTGCAGCTAATGTAAGTTTGGGATTCTTAGCCACAAAGCCAGGCAGTGTAAACAATATGGCAGTAAATATTCACCTTTTGTGGGATTATGCCTAAATACTCTCTGCTGCTTGGCACTGTATTCACAAACTGTTTCTAAGGGGGGGAAAAAAAGCCACACTGATATTGTAAGGGAAAGAAAATAAGAGTTGCCACATAAAGTCACTTGCATCCAATAACATTTCAATTTCCATATGGAAATAACAGGAAATAAGATGTGTTGAATGTTAAGCACCAAGGCAACAAAAACACATTAAGACTTCATCACACAAGAACTTGGCTGTAAAATCTGTAATTTTCTTGATCTTTTTTAAGAGTTCTCATTTTCAGGAACATCAGATAGCTAACAGACCATGTATTTTACCAACCAGCTAGAGCAGACATTTGCATTAATCTGCTTCTGTTAATTAAGTAGTGGAAATGCATCCACCTTCCACCAAGAAGTCTCTTGTACCATCAGATTCCTTGTAAACTTCTACTTTTTTACACCCTATTTTAAAAGAGTTATTCTCCATGTGATTTCCAAGCATAAATACCTAGGACTTGCTGTGTCTTAGCGCTGAAATCAGTTGTCCAAAAGACTCTTTTTGCATGCGCTGTCGATCCCATTTTTCTGTGATTAAAGAGTTACTACCATCTTATAACATATCCAGAAGTCAACTGTATAAACTTCATAATGATGATTTCTAAGAGAACCGAATTCCAAATGCAAAGAGAACTAAGTTAAAGGAATTCAAGTCAATCATTGTCTAAAACCCAAGTGTTAAAAGTAAAAGCAAGAGTAGAAAAGAGAATCACCAAGAATTAAATACAGTGTTAATCTTTTCTTCCACCTAGGAACACCATTAGATATAGCAAAATCGAACCTCTCCAGTTAGGAGGAAAAGCAACCTTTTTAACCTCATCATCTGCAAATGGACAGGAGCTGTCACATAAAGGCTTTCACCCCCAAATTCCAGCAGAGTGGGGAAAAAAAAGAAATTAGTTTCAAGTACTAACCTTTAAAAACAAATGAAAATTGGTATTCACTATAGCAGTAATTATCTACTTGCAACCCTCATAGAGCAAAAAACATTTTTTTACCCCACACAGCTTACACAGCTTCTGGAATATGAAGACAAACTTGCTGAAAGTTTTTTTTTTCTAGGAAAAATGACTTGTGTTTGAAAGGCAGACGGGGAATAAACCCATGCTAGATGCATTTGTAATTAAATATTTGTCAAGTAGGGTTCCACTATGGCTACATTTTCTAACACAGCATTAGTATGATTTTAGGTATTGTTCATATCCCAGAACATTTAGATTTTTTCAACTGTTACGTATTAACAGATTATCTAGATTCTTCTCAGGACTCAATTTATAATCAAAGTTAAAACATCAATTTGGACCCATAAGACTTGGCGAGCTACACCACATTCACATCTGTGTAAAAGTATGTAATGTATGTATGTTTGAAAGAGAAATTAAGCAGTTTTACGAGTCCTGCCCTGAACAGGAACATCAAGACTATTGGGATATTTCCCACAGGTAAAGTTAACAGGAAGGAGAAGAAGGAAAAAAAAAAAAAAAAAAAAAAAAATCTTGAGCAGCATTTTATTGTGTAAGTAGTACCAACTCTTAAGTGCTTTATTGCTCTGCCTGTGCAGTAAAGTGATTAGAGTTTAACCACAATCATGGACTGCTCGTAGAGAACAGGCCAGCAGAGACAATTTCAAACTTTAGTCCCAAACCTTAAACAGGATTTTCAAGTGCTACCAAGTAAAAAAATGAAAGGATAGTCAAAAAAGTCTTAAATACTAGCAAAATGAAATGAACTATTCCCACCTCCATTCCCTCAGGACACTGAACCTTCCAGCTTCTGAAGCTGCAGCTTACGGCTTCAGGAGTTGTATCCATTCTTGAAAAATAAAGTATGTTTTCTCCTAAAGGTTGAGATGAGGCAGGGGGAGAATAAAATAAAATCAAAGAGTAGAAATTTCCCCCTAGAGTGAAAATACCATGTCAAATATAAAGACATTTTTGACATACATGCCATTTCCTTTGGCTTTCCTTTTGCTTAAGTGATTTTTAACATTAATTGTGCTTAAGTAAGTTTTACCAGTTGTAGCGAGTTTGTCTCCAGTAAGGGACAACTACTGCAACGACAGCCTTGCAGGTACCAAAACCACAGTGGGTACTGAGAGGGGAGAAAAAGATGCTTTGGAAGAAGCAGAGTTTCAAAGTAATAAAACCATCCATGAGATGTTAGAAGCTGTAGCATCCACAAGTATTTTGATGCAGGACAATCCAGTGCTTTAGCAACTCCCACATCTTCAGTTACATAGGTGGGTATCTACGTTTAGGTACTACATGTTGATCTCATTCTCTTAAATTGATTCAAATGGGTGCAAGCCTACGTCAAATTTTATTCATGTATGTATGAATATGGTAATAAATATTTTAAAGTGTAATAGCATGACATACATATTCACTTTTTCCGTATCTCAGTCAAAAAGGGGAGATACGTTCCACATTCTCACCAAAAGACCTGAATTCTTTGGGAGTTCATATATGTTTGAAGTGCATTCAGAGCGTTTCAAATAGTGGTTTATATACAGCAAAGTAAACCACCTTCAACCTAAAGACCACTTCCACACCCACCATGTAGAACAAAAAATATTTTGACCTCTTTAAAGAACTCGGGTAATTGCAGGCTGTGTAAACAATTGTGGAAGATGATTACACACAAAACATTAAAAATAAATAAATGAAATTGGAAAAATAACCCCCCCCACACACACACACACAACAAATGGCTGGAAACTGTACAATAGAGAAAAGAAAAATAACGTCCTGAACTCTAGGATTTCTTTGTGATGGCCAATATACTTAAATAATCTGGATAGACTTTTTTCAGTCTGAAGAATGCAAAGACGACTTTCTTCCGATTATGATGTTAGAATGAGTTAATCAGATATGATTTTACCCTACAGAAGTCACAGTGAAGAAATATTATGAACCAAAATGAACTATTATTTAAGCTTCTAGTATGAAATAGGTTTTGAGTAAAAGAAGCAAAAGCTTACTGTAATTCTGTTCATTTTTATACCTCTAGCAGGACAGCAGACACTTATTTTAAATACGAGCATAGAAAATAGTTTAATAACTATTAAATATTGGATTAATTCATGTTTAATAGTGGAATAACCACTAAAACAATGCGACCAATGTAAAAAGCTGCCCAAAAATTAGGCAGTTCCTTTGCCTACTTAGTTAAGATTACCTCTATTTTCTCAAGGTGAGAAAAACATTCACCTTTTATCTACCAAGAACAAGATGAGAAAGAAGGCTGAAAAAAAGACTGCTCTTGTTGAAATTGCCTATCTTCCTTAACAAAAAGAAATTTTAAGCAACAAGACGACTCTTCTGTGCTCTAGGCAAAAGGATCTCGATAGAAAGACGTGGAACAGAAAGAGATACCCCAAGAACAGATGGCACTTAGTCTTCCAAAGACTGGGGTGGGAGGGAGGGGGGCAAGAAGAGTTTCCCATGAAAATATTCCTGAATTAAGAGGAAGGTCTTTCCAGTAATTTCAAAACAAGGTATTAGGTCAAGATGAAAGACATGCCTTCTAGTGAAAGGCAAAATTGTCAAAAGTAATCACGTATTTTTTTGAGAAGACTAGATGGTGCACTTAAAACACACACAAGCCTGCCCATAACCTGTCCTGCTGAATCTCTGATTAAAAGAGGCAGGACGATCTTGGTTAATTTCTGGCAGGGATCGCCATTTCACAGCACATTTAGCCCACACGGAATTGATCAATAATGCTACAGACATAAGACTAGACTATCCATTTACTAACCACAAGAAAACGTACTGTTCAGCAAAATCCTGCACAGTATAGCTCTGAATTTTTAAAGGTATTCTGTGTTATGCAAATCTAGTCGCTCCCTCTTAGAGGTTACAATTGAAACCTAAAAAGCAGCAGTCAAAATCCTCGGACCAATAAACAAGCTGATCTTTGCACACTGTATGTAAAAGCTAAAAACATAAACACACAGAGAGGGCTCCAGATGCATTCAGAAATACATAATCAAGTTTTAAGCGTTACACAGCTCAGGATTAGGAGCTCACAATAGCTTTTTGTAAAGCTGATGGAGCTTCAAGTTGAAACGTATCACAGTCCATCCAACCACTGGTTGCTCTCATAACAATTCCCCCCACAAAACAAGCGTAGGGATGTTCTCACACTACACTTGTTTCTCATGACTAACAGCTAGCATTAGAAACTGAACTTTCGTTGCTTTTGAGATAAAAATGACAGGCTTTTGTCTGACAAGATAGTGATGTACTACAAGGCAGACAGAGCAAAACACAAAGCCTTAAATATCGCTCTGAACTCGACTTCACTTTTGTACTTAATTCTGCATGTACATCCACACACACACACACACACACACACACACACACACACACACACTCCTTCCCAGCAGCTCAGGACGAGCTTTCGTAGCAATAACTGTGCTGAACTAACAAAGCTTTAATGAAGCTGGGGAATTCAATACACCAAAACAAGAGATCTGAATGAAGTTAAGAATGTTCAGCTTGGTTACTCATATTTTAGAACACAAAACATGCTAATATCATCACCTATGACATTGGGTGATTAAACCGTACAGGTGTTTTATTCAATTTCTCTGAAACACAAGGACTGAACACACTCCAAGTGATCACCTAGACTAATTTTTTTTTTTTTTTTTTTTTTTTTTTTTTTTTTTTTACGAATAATGATCAAAACAGCTCCTGCCTTCAGCAATCCCTGCCATCCCCAAACATCAGTAATCCGAAAAGGAGATTTATCCTAAGTCAAACTAATGAACAGAGTTACCTTAAGCTTTCAAGTGGGGACCCTTACATTCAAAGTGACAAAAGTAGATCTTACCTGAAGAACATGAGATAAGAAAAACAGCAAACGCCAACTTAGTAGCAGCTCCCATTTTCCAATGTTGTTAAAACATTTAAGTGATTTTAAGTATCCAGTTTCCTGGGTCCTGCACGCTGGAAAAATCACCGTCTCCTCAACCGTAACGAAGCAATCTACAGCAACACTGCTGAGGAATACAATGTTCACAAAACAGTAAAATCAGATTTATTTAGACACTGATGATCTCTCTCCGGCTCCTTGCAGTGAGAATCCGGGCCCAGGGATAGATATATTTGGAACTGAATTTCAAAACACGCGTGTCATTTGGCTTCTGTACAAACGGTGGCAAAATTTAATTCATAAAAGCATGTTACGAATCCACTAAAAAAAGTCCACGATTAAGCCGCTGGATACTTCAGGAAAGCAAAGTCTCAGCACATGCTCCAGCTCTTCCCCACATTAAGCTTCGCAGCGCATCCCTCGTGGGCGCTGAGTATCGGGGAGTCGCGCTGAGATTAGTGAACACTGGATTTCTGTCCTCTTTCCCACTATGCAACATGTAGTGTTTGGGGGAAAAATACAGTCCCGCTTCAGCTTCAAGCGTCACCAGCCTTTGATGAAGGGAAGGATAAGAAGTTTTGTCAGTTCCTTTAGCAAAACTACCTTAAAAAGAAAGCTAGCAGCTAGCTACACGTGGGAAACACGTCTTCAGTAATGCTGAGGGATTTAGTGTAACCCAGAAGAGGAAAAAACGGGGAAGAAACAACAGTTTCCTAACAAACAAACCTCCAACCTCCTCAAAAGTGGTAAATCTCCAGTCCTGGTCCTGCGAGTCAATGCGAGCCACGCATTTTCCTGTCTCGCCCGTCTCCAGGAACCTTTTCCTTGTCCGTGCTCTCAAATCCAAGTCAGATTTTCAGATTTCCGATTCTTTTAGGAAATCGTCGCTCTCCCTCTCCCCCCTCCCCCCCGCCCCCAGGAGACTCTATTTGGTATTTAAAGCACTGAAGAGTGACTGAAAAAAAAAAAAATTTTTGAAAAGCAGTATCCAGGCGCTAGGTAGGAGGGTGATGGAGAGCGGCTCGGTGGTGAATCCTTCCTTGCCGGGCTGCTGTTCTGGGGGGAGATCCGCTTCTTTGGAAGTGCAGAGGCTGAGGGCAGCGACACGCACGCGAGGGGAGGCAGCAGCTATCGCGGCACGGGCGCCACACTCCTCTCTCCCGCTCGCGCCTCTTCTCCTGGATATATATATATATATGTTAAATATATATATATGCACTCCTGTCCAAACTCCTCACGGACACATCTCTTTTTGTTGTTGTTGCTGTTTTCCTCCTCTTTCCGCGCCTCTACTCGCCCCGCTGCTGCTACGCGGAGAGCCTAGGCGGTCTCCCACTCGATCCAGTTCTTGCTCGGTTTAGCAGAAAGAAAAAAAGAGACATATATGTATATATATATACCGTATATATACGTAAACGGAGCGGGTGCGGGGAGGAGAGGCGCGGCGGCCGCCGCCGCCTCTCGGCGGAGCCTCCCGCGCGGCTGCGGGGGGAGAAGAGCCCCGGCCCCGCTCGCCCCTAACTCTGACCGCGGCTCCCTCGCGGCGCGGAGCACGAAGGCGCCGCTGGGCGCGACTCTCCCGTCTCCGCGGCGGCGGCGGCGCGGCCGAAACCAACTTTGTCCCTCCAGGAGTGCAGTTTAGGGGCTGGCGAGGAGCGGAGGCCGAGCCCAGGCTTCTCCTCGGGGCGGCGGCGACAGGAGGCGGCTCTAGCGTCCCCCGCGTGGCGCTGGCAGCTCCGCGCGGCCCTGCGTCCCGTGCTGCGGCTGCTGCGCCCCTGTGGTAATTTCATATCTACCCATTCACTCGGGTGGCGCGGAGAACGGAGCCAAGATGGCGG